>CAWUFW010017330.1:0-267286 GCA_963921515.1 Calotriton arnoldi | reverse complement strand
GTACGCATTACAAATGGCAGGGGCACATGTTGGGACTCCCGTTGATTCATATAGATCATTTGCCCAAATGATGACTCTGCTGAATATGTATATGGTAATGGGAGAAGATGAAATACCATTTTGTAATGCTCGCAAAACAAATCAATTAGTAGTGATCTATCATCATACAATGCCCCAAGAAAATCCCAGAAAATGTACTATGGCCCTGATCACGAGTCTGGCGGTCATCGGACCGCCAGACTTGCAGGGGCGCAGCGGGGGCGCGGTGGTGGTGGTCCAGCCACCACCGCCCCAGTGGTCCAACCGCCCTGTTAGGACTTTGGTGGTCAGACCACCATTGAACTGCCACAGCCGCAAGGGAACTGCCATTCCCTGATGGTCCTGCGGAGGTCTGAGGGCTGCAATATGCTTGCTGGTGCCCTGAGGCACCATCAAGTATATTACGACTTTGTCACTGTCAGCGGTCTCATGGAGGTTCTTCCTCCATGTAACTAGTGGTGGTGAAGACTGTATGGGGGGTGCATGCAGGGGGCCATATGTTGTGCCCCCCTGTATTTCTGCACCCCCACTTCCTTCACAGGAAGAAATGCACAAAATGTTGCATTTCTTCCTGTGTAGGAAAGTGCACTGGCGGTCCCGCGGCTGTGCTGTTTCAGGCTCACAATGAGCATTTTAAACAGCATCGCCACAGGACCGCCACGCCAACCACCCGCCAGACTACAAAAACTTGTAATAGAGATGACTGAGAAAAGAAAACAAAAGGGCTACGGCAGCCCTGCCAAGTACCATGCATCAGGCGTTAGACTAAAGAAATTCCAATATGGTGGTCTTCATCACCCCACCAAAATGGAAAGTCAGGCATATTAGCGCCTCCGACAGTCACAGTGCTCAATGTCTACTGGTGAGACAGTGTCAGCCAGGTGAGGTCAGGAATGAGTTTGTATACTCACAGTAATAGGCGGGTGGGTCCTGCCACACGCGGCGCAAGTGGGCGGCAGTCGAGAGTGAGAAAGTATCAGTTTTGGCTCAGGCTGCTGGCGGCAATGTAGCACAGCTCACACCGGGGTAATGAATTCCGCAACCCGACCCCACCGGCGGCTAAGACTGTGAACCACTGTGGCAGCCGGAGTTGTTTGCAGCTGCCCATGTCACACCCCGACCAGACTACAGCTTTAGCTAGCTGAGCCAAGTGAGCCTCAATCATGCCCGACGGCCCACGTTGCTGCAGGCCAAGAGTCCCGAGTCAACATTGCAGGGGCAGGCCACCAGGCAGACTCAGCCTCTCTCGAGCCCTTACCAAATTGCTGCTCTTGGCCTGGCCGGCCCTCAATGCAAAGTAAATGTGGAGAGAGCAATGTCACTCCTAAGTTGGCGCTGCTATTGCATCCTTCCTAATAAAAATGTGCTTGTTTTTTTAGAGTTAGTGTACCGTGGCATGTGGTCATGATTGATCAATTCATTCTCAGCTGCGACTGCCATGCTGCAGTGAGTCTGAGTGTCTGACTGCTCACTGTACTAGTTTCTTTTAGTCAGTCAATCACAACTCGTTTTTGGGTTGTGGGCTGGCCCATGGCGCTCGCTAGAAGACACAGACTACGGAGAATGTGACACTGGTATATTCTTCATAATTTAATTTACTTTTGTGTGAGCAGCCTCAGCCTCTCACTCTCCTGAGGCTTGCCCATTGCTGCAGCGGGCTGGGCAGTCGCGATCCCAGTCTACAAGTCAGCTTTCATGACTGAGTAATTATCATAATTTTTTGGCAGGCAGCTAAGATCATCCCTGTTCGGGCCTCACATCTTTTTTGGTACAGTCCAGTCCCACAGTGCCCTTGCGTTTCTGGTGCTTTGCAGCAGTTTTAAGATCTTCTTAGAGTTTCTCGTTGTTTAAATGGTGTAATTTCTGATATTTATATGTTTCCCTCGTTTTCATAGCTTGATTTTCCTCATGAGAAAGTGTCACTCATAGTCATTGAATGTCACTCATGATTACACTCAAATTATGAAAATGTCACACATAAGCAACCTGAAACCTTGGCAGCTATGCTGGTGTAAAAAAAGATCTAAAACGGGGACGAGAGAACCGAACAACAGAGGATGGTAGGCACCACCCACACCTAGGGGCGTGGTGCCATTAGTGGCATCGCGTTCGGGAGCCCGGGTCACTTCCGGTCAAGAAGGTAGGAGGGGGGCGTCGCCGGAAACACGGGAGGTCCCCCTTGGATGCGTCACTAAGGTGCGCAGGTGACCCCCCTTCCCCAAAAAAGATAAAAGCCAGTGACGAGAGGGGGAAGCCCTCTTTGTCCTTTCATCGCGGGTGCCTAGCGGATCGGAGCCGCGCCAAGTTACACACCCAGGTGAGAGGGCCTCACGGCGTAGCGAGGGTTGCGGGATGTCGGCCCAATGCGGTCGGCGCCGATAGTTACAAATCAAGCTTCACCGTAAACGTCCGGAGTAATGTTGGGGAATTTTTTCAAAGTTTAAAGCGTAACGTAGGGTGCTTGAACAGGGTGCAGGCTAGGCGCATGAGCGGCACGGTGCGCTCCTTGAGGGGCGAGATTGCGATGTGCGAGAGGCACGTTAAACAAGCCAAATAGGAAAGCTGGCCAAGTGTGGGTTGGCGGCACGGTGCGCTCCTTGAGGGGCGAGATTGCGGTGTGCGAGCATGGCAGGACCGCGATACGTGGCCAAACGGGGAAGCTGGTGAGCGTGCATTAAATAAGCCAAATGGGGAAGCTGGCCAAGTGTGTGTGGGAGGCACGGTGCGCTCCTTGAGGGGCGAGATTGCGGTGCGCGAGTGTGGCAGGAGCGCGATATGCGGCCAAATGGGGAAGCTGGTGAGCGTTGCGAGGTACGCCCCTTGGTAAAACAAGCGCGGTTAATTTTTTAAAAGATGAGGACCGCGAGCACGGGTTCTGCGGTGACCTGCAGGTAGGGAAGTACGGTCGGTGCGTTTGAAAGGAGAGCACTTTGCGGGAAACGGCAAGCGCGTTAAGCAGTCGCGTTAAAGGGCGAGCTTGGAGGCACTGATGCAGCGGTAGAGGCAAGCGTTTTGGGGGAGATGCAAGCGCGACTAGTTATACAGGAGAAAGCAAGGGCGGACGGGGAACACGGGCGCGACATGGCATATGTGGCGGAATGGAGATAACAACGGAAGGAATACCAACGCGAAATAAACCGGTATTGTTGGTCTGCAGATTATCCGCATAGGTGGGAAGTTGCACACAGTGGGGAAATCAGGACGCTCGGTTAGTGAGCAGGCCGAGCGCCCCTGAGGGGAAGGGCAGGATGCATGGCACTGCATGTGAAAAGCATGAAAACCCCCGGGGCACTCGGCTAGTGAGCAGGCTGAGGAGCTCAGGGGGAATGCATGGGCATGGGGGAAAGAGGAAGAAGGGGGCATGGGGCACTAGGGTAGTGAGTATTCCCAGTGCCCCGGCCAATTGGGGGGGCACGGCGAGCATGAGAGGGCAGATGGTCAGGGGGCATGAGTCACAGGCCCATCATGAGGGCAAAGGGGCATTGGCCAAGGTTTAACTGTCTTTTGCTTTCTCTAGTGGGCAGGATGCCACCAAAGCATGCGCGGGGTAGCAAAGAGGCCCCAGCAACACAGGAGGATTTCCGATCGTTGTCGGCATTGTGGGAGGTCGCAAAGAAAGTCGGTATCGATTGGGCTCTGCGGACATTATCTCAGGGGACAGGAGCAAGCCCACAGCAGGAGCCCCCACTGTCCAAGCGCACAAGGCGGACGCCCGAGCGGTTCAAGGACGCGCAGCAAGACAAGATCAAAAGAGTCGCGGAGTTGCAGGCGAGCACCTCAGGTGAGGAGATGGCAGCGGGCCAACCCCAGTTGAGCATGGACAATATTCAAGCTTCTGGCGCAGCTGCGCAGAAGGGTCAAACAAATGTAGAGGCGCCCCCAGCAGGGGGGCTCCCACAGAGCGCGGCTCTCCCTATAATCTCGCCGCCAGTAGCGGCAAATGCATCGCAAACCGTGGCAACACAGGGGGGGTAGCGACGGCAATTCCACCTATCGCGCAGGCTCCCGCGCCAGTAGTAGCGCATCAAAGCAGCGGGATGGCTCAAGTGTGGGTCCAGTCCGGGGGGGGGTGGCACAATCTCCCGTGGTGGTCGCCGCTACATCACAGTGGCCAACCAATAATACGGGTATCCCAGGGTCGGGGACACTCCCAACAGCACAGCCGGCACCCCCTACGGCGGTAGTATCGGTGCAGGCCCCTTTGTCACAGAGCCCGTTGCTTTACGGTTCCGCGCCGCTCGCAGTAGCACCATCGGCAAGTATCACATGGCATGTGCCGGCGGAAACCAGAGAAAAGATTTTCAGGGGAGAATTCATAGATGTGTTCGACCTTATCAACGCAGGGGTGGTGCGAGGGAAAAACAGGGCAGGCAAGGAAGGCGAATTTAAACAGAAAAAAGTGTGGGTGGAATGGTCAATCAAGAATTGGGTTACTGGTTTTGCTATCTACGCAGCAATTATGGTAGAGCGGTTCCCAGCTTTAGCGGCCCAGTTGATTAGCTACATGTCAATGATCCATGGGGCAGCTTCAGAATTCCAGGGCACGGCCTGGCTGCAATACGACAACAAATTTAGGCAAATGAAAGCGGTAAGGCCAGAAGTGGCATGGGATCAGAGAGAGATAAACATATGGCATGCTGAATTCTTCCCGGCAGCGTCAGTTACCAGGCCAGCGCATTCCTTTCGAGGGGACAAAGGGACAGGGGACAAAAAACAAGCTTGCTGGCAGTTTAACAAGAATGAATGATGTAGGGGGTCGGCATGCAAGTTCAAGCATATATGTTCCTTTTGTGGAATACAAGGGCATCCGGAGAACAAGTGTTACAAGAAAGTTGGGAAACCTAAAGAACAGCATACCCCTGCCCACGCACAGAACAGGGGTCGCCCTGCCCAATCATCATAAGAAACCACCCACTCCCATACGTCTGCATGTCCTTGCCCACTTACTCAGTAGATATGAGAGGAGAGAAGAGGCTCAGCTCTTATATCAAGGTTTTAAATTTGGTTTCCATATTCCATCTAGCGCTCTGCCTTCCGCAGTTCCCCCACGCAATCAGCGCTCAGTTTTGCAAAATCCGGAGGTGGCTAAGGAAAAAATCATGAAAGAGGTAGCCCTGTGGAGGGTGGCTGGGCCTTGCCAGCAATTGCCAAGGCAAGACTTGGTGTGTTCACCACTGGGCCTGGTGCCAAAAAAGGAGGCGGGGAAATACCAAAAGAAAGAAATAGAGAACAAACAAGAGGGGGAGTATCACGAAAACAATTCGAGGAAATGGAGGATTAAGGAGAGCAATTAAGTGTAATTGAGAAAAAGTATTAAGAGCACAGAAGAGGTGTAAAGGAAATTAAAAATCAAAGCTGTAGAGGTAGCAGCTTAAAAGTAGAAAAATTAAGATCACGGAAGTGGGCGGATGTTAGTCTGAATGCAGTTTCGGAGGGTCAGAGCCTTTTGTGGGTTCTCTTATCCCGCCATGCAGCGCTCCAATAATTATAATAGAAAATAATCATCTCTGTCTCAATTACGCCTTGATTCACATCCTGTAGAGCCCTCACTGTGCCCCCGCTCAGAGCAGGAGTCACCCTTCTTCTTCTTTAAATGCACCATACAGGCCTCATTAGCACAAGAGCTGAGAGGATAAGACTGGGTCCTGCGCCTAACAAGGCGACTCAAGAAATGCAGATTTGAACTGAAGGGTTCCGCGCAGGTGGAGTATTTCATTTTTAATGCATTATCAGATTGTTAAGTACAGCACATCTCGTTTTTGTGTTCAAATCACCGCAGGCTGCCAGGACATTTCGTCTCATTTAATTTATTAGGTTTAAATACGACCAGCTTTGTAGAAAAGCTCGTGAAAATATATTACTCTGAAGGAAGTGGAGAGTGTGTGCAGGAGTTGTACTTGCGCATTCTCTCTCTTTCTTTCTCTCTCTCTCTCTCTCTCTCCCACTGCACTCTCCTCCCACTCACTCCTCTCTCGAACTCATCCACACCTCACTCTCTCATTCTCTTTCCTTCTATCGCTTTTTCCTCCCTGTATTTTTCACTCTCTTATCACACTCAGCAACCTCTTTCATTGTTTCTTCACTATAACCCTTTTCTTTTCAGTCTCCTTTCTACTGGCTCTACCCGCTTCTTCTCGGCCTATTCCCTGTTTATCGCTCTCAGTCCTCTCCCCCTCTCTGCCGCTTCCCACTCTCTCCTACTTCTCTCCATCTGTCTCTTCCTCTCCTCCTCATCACTTTCTTTCTCCCCTCCTCTCTCTTCTCATTCTCTCTGTTCTCTCTAACCCTATCACACTCACCTCACTTGAATGTCTTCATGCTGAAATTGTATATTATTCTGATAAAAATTAATCATGCATATTGGGATGTCTGCATAAAACGCAAGCATCCCGTTCCACAATTTGTTTCGTTTCACACAGATCAATTAGTGCGATGTTGTCATCACCTACAACACCCCAGGAATTAACTGCTCTGGGCCAATAGGTACGATGAATATTTCTTAGTACAGGAATCCAAACAGGAAAAACTTGCAAAATGTCTACACTTAAGTGGGAATTTATACTGGAACAATAATCGGACAATGTCGACTAGTTTTTTTCTATTGAGCTAAAACTTTTTCAATTTCTGCCATTTTTTGGGTTTCTCTTCAAGTGCTTTGAGGGTAAGCGTTATGTTGATGTACAGAAAATGCCCTAATGGAGCAGTGATATAGGGGAACCAAAATCAGTGGCGTAGCAAGGGGGGCAGGGAGGGCGGTCTCCTCCCCACTTACATACGGCTATCGTGGAAACGCCAGCACCACCCGACGCCCCTCACTCTTACCTGCGTAGTCGCGGGAATCATCAGCACCCCCCTCGCTCTTACATTCCGCAGCAGGTGGCAAACGCAGGGACCGCCACGGGCAGCACATGGGCTAGCTATGTACTGACCTAAATGCCCATTACCAGGCAGAGTAAGGGAAAAACATTTTGATGAATATCAAGGGTCACATGGTAACCGCTGCCTGACTGACGTTATAGCATGAGGGCGAAAGAAGAATTGGAATCCCCCACCTGAGATGGAAGATTTTGGCTAAGCTGCAGGTTCTACCACCGAAGGAAAGTACAAGTGCCCTCCGCCCTGGTAGTGCCCACCGCCCACCAGTGCCCCAGGCTCCAAAGATGCCCAACCCATCTGCCCCATACCACTCAAGTCAATCAATCAATCAATTCATCTTTATTTGGCTATAAAATAGCCATAAAAGCACACAATATAATACAGACACTGTGCAAAGAAAGCAAATACACCATATTACATAAGCAATAAAATATTAAAATATATAAAACCAAATTAAAATGTCAGTCCTATAACATTATTTTCCTTAAGGATACAGCAGCTTGAAGAAGCAAAGCTACACAGCAGCAGGATTCGTCATCAATCAGAGTGTGTAAAAAACGATATGCCTGCGTGCAAGACCGTATCTTTCTGGATCTCATAAGGGGCATAAGAAATTTTCTTGTATATAGCACATAAAAACCACAAAAAAAGAGAAAGTGCAGCATAGTTTGTTTGGAATGGTTATTGCATGGGCATGTCCTTAAATCAAGCTCATGTTGATGCCTGATTGGGAAGCATAAAAGATATTTTATTGTACCAGCCCTAAAACTGAACAATAAAACCGTACCCAACTCCTATTTGTATTCCACAAATAGTCAGAGTGAGACTCCCCTAAGTTAAAATGCAAGTAGTCCAAAATGCTAATTTTCTTACTCTCCACCCGCAGTCTCTCTGTTGCAGCTTTCGCCAATAATAAATACTTCACTTGCTTCCTGCAAGCACCGGTCTGTGGCACTCTATCCTGAAACATATCAACATATCAATTAGGCCTACGCCTTCCAGAGATTTTTTAACATAGGCCAGCCAGGGGATGGAAAGACCCCTATCACAGGCCAGACAATCATTAATTATACTCTTTGTTAGTGTGGCACCCACTGAACTCCAAATAGATAATCGCATGATGGCTGGACGACTCTGAATATAGTCACTCAAATAACCTATGCCCAACTCGCTGTGGCAAATGAAGTGAGAGGAGGATACAAGAGCTCATAATAACCTTCTACAGAAAAGATTCTCCTCCCTCTGGAGGTTTGTAGGGTCACCCAGACCCCATACTCCAGCACCGTAGGTCGCAATAGGAACACACTGTGTGGAGTATATTTGCAATAAGGGTTTCAAGGGCCTCCGACCCTTTGATGACAGCAAGCTAAGCAATGACCCAATTGCTCATGACAACTTTACTCTACACTGTGCAATATTCTGAGACCACGAGCCAGAGGAGGTAAAATTAATCCCCAAATATTAAAAAGTGCCAGTGCTGGATAAAGTGTTTGTGCCTACAGTAATGAAATGTAATTTTGAGCGCTTCGGCCCACATGACATTAAAAATTACTTAGTAAAATTTGTCAACAGATTAAGATTAGCCATAAAATTAACTAAAGAACAGGTTAAAAGATGCAAGGCTTTGGGAGTTTGGGCAATAAAACTGCGTCATCCGCATAAAGTAAGGCAGGTACTGCATACTAGGGGTACGTCAGGGGTGCTCTTAATGAGTTCTACACTATGTTAATTTATGTATAAGATAAAAAGTAATGGAGCTAATACACATCCTTGATGGACCCCCCGATTAATTCTGAACCCTTCAGAAACTTCCCGCTTAGTGCCAAACCTCACTCAAGCCTTAGTGCCCGTATGTAGGGAAATCAATAGGAGCCCTATTGATGGATCAATTTTTAAGTTAATAGGTAACTGCCATAATTTTGCCTGATTAACACAGTCAAATGCCATTGAAAAATCCATAAAGGCAAGATACAGGGTTGACTTTTTGGCCACAGTATACTTCCCAATGATTAAGCTTAAATTTAGGCATTGCTCTACAGTCCCAATGTCACTTCTAAAACCATATTGACAGTCATTTTACAGTTCTTTAACACATTATTATCATTAAAACACTCTACTACTCTGTTGTACAGGACTCTCCCCAGAATCTTTGCTGGGATATCGATCAAGGAAATAGGGCAGTAACATTTTGGTTCCGCCCTATTTCCTTTTTTAAAAATTGGGACAATAGTCGAGGAAGTGCTAGAAGAAGGGATCGAAGAATAATTCAGACTGTTATACACATTTTTGAACAATGGGGCCCACTGCTTTACATTGCATTTGATGATGTTGATAGGGACACCATCAGGCCCTGGTGCTTTGCCACCTGCACTTTCGGTTTCTACTTCCTGCACGGAGAAAACCAAACAAGGGGGGTCAGCCCCTTGTCATAGTCGCGGAGGGATCGAATTGACATCTGTGTAAATGTCTGCAAAATGTGACACTCACCCTGATAGTGAATTACTGCCAATTTCGTTTTTCACTATTGAAAGGCTACCTGTTCCCATAGGACAGAATAGGGAGTTTGTTTATAACCTCTTATAAAACTGGCCCTAGGAACTAGGTAGAAAAATAAAGTTTAGTATGCCTGAACTCAGAATCTAAAGATGCATCTTTTAGTGAAGGTGATTTTTACATTCTGTGTTTGAAAATACCACTTTTAGAAGGTAGGTATTTTCTTGCTCAGCCATCCAGTAGGCCTCTGCTGGGGTTTTGGATTGACTGTCTGGGTTTTGGATGACAGGGGCTGGGGAGGAGCAGTGGCTCCAGATAGTCTAGGTGGGTCAGGAAAGGGCTGAATAGACCTGGGCTGCATTTAGAGTAGGGGGAGGAGATTTCCTTTCACCTGAATGGGCCTGGTCTGCCTCTGACAATGCCCTCTCCACCTCCTGCCAGGAAGCCAAACTAGAGAGGGCAGAACTGGTTCTGGCTGGGCACAGACACTCTCTGGCTGAGAGGACAAAGGATTTTGGGCTATAAAAAGTGGGGCCCAAACCCCTGAACTTTAAAACTCTTTTGGACCAATAAGACTGCCAAGAAGAAGAGCTGGAGAAGCTGTGAGGAGGAACTACTACTTTGCTGAGTGCTTTGCTGTGTTGGCCTGCAGTGGCTGCTTCTGTCTTGGGTAGTGAAAGGACTGGACTGAACTTTCTACAACTTCTTTCTTTGAGTATCTCCAAGGGCTTGAGGTAGAGCTTGCCCCCTGTTCAAGAAGTCTCAGGACCAGCAAAGACTTCAAGTTCTTCTGCCCTCAGCACTGGGGACTGTGGGGCATATTAGCAAGGAACGGTGATAACTATCGCTAACGCAAGTTAGCGGCAGTTTTTTTTAACCCTGGGCGTAGTTCGCGTAGTAGCGCTACGCGTAGCTACGCGAAGTGCACTTCGCACTATGCGAGCTACGCGTAGCACTACGCGAACTGCATAGTGCGGTAGGAAATGCTGTTCGCAATGATTGCACATTGCCGGATGCTTGTCCGCACTGTGCAATCATTGCAAACGGCATCTTGCACAGTGCAAGCGGTCGTTTTCTGCCGCTCGAGTAGATTTGTACTCGGCGGCAGTTTTCTCAACGCGGACTGGTAGTTTCTCATCGCGGCGGTCGCGAGCATACGCGACTCACTCGCAATGAGAAACCTGACCTCCCAGCGTTGAGAATCTCGCCCGGGAGGTTTATTTTCCACGCTCGCGATCGGCAACTTGATGTTGCTGATCGCGAAGCGAGAAAAAGTCTCGCCGGGATGTCATTTTGCTCGCTCGCGGTCGCCAACTTGACGTTGAGGACCGCGAGCAAGCAAAAAATGCCCGCTACGCGTTTTTGCACTGTGCTACGTGCAATTCGCGTGGCGCGTAGTTGCGCAAACTACGCAAACTACGCGAGCGTAGCGTAGTTTTCCGCCCAGGCCTAGTTTTTTTATCGCCGTCGATCCCTGAAAGTGATCGCCTTGTTAGCGACGTATTACCAACACGTCGCTATCAGGCGATAGCTACAGGGATCAGCGGCTAAAACTGCCGCTAACTGCAGCGCGATGGCGATAGGAAAACAGGCGATAGCGGGCGGAATCCAGCGATAAGCCCATTAGCGATAAAAAAACGCACGCTAGGCAGCAAGTGAGGACTTTGAAAAAATAGCCTATCAGTCCACCTCCCATAGAAAAGATGCCGAAAAAAAAACTGTTAAATGCAGATTGGAGCAGCCAGGGCCAAGTGCAGCACACATCAACTACCCCCTCAAGCCACCCAACATCCAGGATGACCAGGATGAGAGCCTGGATGCCTCGCTGGACCTGCGTCTGGAGCGTGGATGCCTCACTGGACCTGCGTCTGGAGCCTGGATGCCTCGCTGGACCTGCGTCTGTAGCCTGGATGCCTCGCTGGACCTGCGTCTGGAGCCTGGATGCCTCGCTGGAGCTGTGTCTGGAGCCTGGATGCCTCGCTGGACCTGCGTCTGGTGCCTGGATGCCTCGCTGGACCTGCGTCTGGATCCTGGATGCCTCGCTGGACCTGCGTCTGGAGCCTGGAGTGGGATGCGGAGGAGCCGTGGAGTCGATGAGCAGTGGCGGGAGGCATTGATGTGCGACGATCGCCCGTACCTGGTGGTGAAGTCTGGCAGGTCTCATGGAGACACGTTGCTGACCTGTGTGAGAAGTCCGCCTTGCGCACCTTGGAGCAGTTAATGGTAGAGGCGCTCATGTGCACCAACGTAGTGAGGTCCGCATCGCATACTACAATCCACCACCACCACACCTGGGTGCACGGAGGGGATTACCAACGGTGGGTGCCGACTCCCTGCATCACAGGCCGGATGATGTTGGGCTGGCCGTACGCTGTGGAGGGTGAGGCCCCTGTGCTACGCCAAACTTGTGTGGTCTGAGCGCTGCAACTACATCCCCAAGGGAGCCCTGCTGCATCAACTGCATTGGGAGGTCCACCAGCGGACTAGGCGGCGACTGCTGTACCCAGCCCAGTGAAATCACACCTGGCTGAGGCTCCTGCTGGCTGAGTCACAGATTTGGAGAGAGTACAGTGGATTGCGCCACAGTGTCAATGTCCAGGTAAGGAGAAGGTGGGACGCATAGCGCAGGAGGGCCGGGGGGTGAGTCGCTCATGCCTATCACACGTAGATGACGCACCCCCATTGGCAGCTCTACCGCTATGGTGGAAGAGCATTGCCCCACCGCCTCAAGCAGTGCAGAAGAGGAACAATCATCACATGATGATAACTCAATCAATCAATAAGGGGAATTGTAAGCGCGCTACTCACCCGTGAGGGTCTCAATGCGCTGAGGGGGGGGGCACAGATCTGTTAGCTGAAGAGCCAGGTCCAGAGGGTCTTCCTGAAGGTGTTCAGGGAGGGGCGCATCTGATATCTGCAGGTAGCTCGTTCCAGGTCTTGGCTGCAATCTGGGAGAAGGATCTTCTGCCTGCTCTGGCTCTGTGGATGCGCGGGGTATCAGCCAGTGCGAGTTTGGAAGATCGGAGGTTTCATTTGGGTACGTGGAAGTTGATTCTGTCGTTGATGTATTTGGGTCCGTTGTTGTGTAGGCATTTGTAGGCGTGAGTGAGGATTTTGAAGGTGACTCTTTTTTCCACGGTGGGCCAGTGCAGTGTACGTAGGTGTTGGCTGATGTGTTTGTGCTGGGGGAAGCCGAGGACGAGTCTGGCAGCGGTGTTCTGTAATGTCTGGAGTTGGCGGAGTTGGGACTTGTAAATGCCGGTGTAGAGTGCGTTTCCATAGTACAGTCTGCTGGATGGCTGCATGGGTAACTGTCTTCCTTGACTCCGGGGGGATCCATTTGAAGGTCTTGCGGAGGATGCGGAGGGTGTTGAATCAGCTGGAGGTGACGGCGTAGACCTGTCAGTTCATGGTGAGGGATGAGTCGAGTCCAATGCCGAGGTTTTTGGCATGGTCCGAGGGGGTAGGTGGGCTTCCGAGGGCGGCGGCCACCAGGTGTTGTCCCATGCTGAAGGGGTGGTTCCAAGGACGAGGACTTCTGTCTTCTCGGTGTTGAGCTACAGGCAGCTGTTGGTGATTCAGACTGTGACGTCTTGCATTCCCCCAGTGGATGCCTTTCATGGTCGAGGCAGTGTCTTCGGCTGTGAATGGTGCCCAGGTGGAGATGGTGGGCTGGCTGGTGTGTCTGGGGGGCGGGGGGCCGGCTGTGGCGTCTGGTGGATGTTTGCCAAAGCTGGCATAGAGTTTTTTGATCTCGAGGAGGAAGTAGGTTCCACGCTTATCGCAGAGGTCTTGGGACAGGGTGATGTCTGTGGCTTCGCTGCATGGGTTGGTGAATTCATGAATGACACTGAAGAGTTGCTTGGAGTTGGTGGAGTTGTCGAGGATTTAGTTGTGGATGAAGTCCCTCTTGGTGGTTCTGATTTGGTTGTTGTAGTCCATCATGGCGTCCTTGTAGGTGGTGTAGATTTCGGGTGTCTTGGTGTTTCCCCAGTTCTTCTCCAGGCGTCTGCAGGTGCATCATGCTTCTTGGAGATCGGTGGTGATCCATGCAGCTTACCTGGGGCGCTGTTTGTCGGGGTTGCGTAGCGGGGCCAGCTCGTATGCGCAGTTGGAGATCCAAGTGTGGAGTTATCTGGCTGCGACGTTGGCGTTGTGTGCCCAGGTGTGGTTGTCTCGGGTGAGGGTGGTGTTGAGTTGCTCATCAGTAACCTTGCTCCAGTTCCTCCGTGGTGTGCGTGGGGCTAGTTTGGGTGCCTTGGGTTCGTCAACGGCAAAGTGTACGCAGTGGTGGTCGGTCCATGGCGGTTGCGTTGTGTGGCTGAAGTGAACGCTGTTTCCTGCCGCAAAGATGGGGTCGAGGGTGTTGCCTGCTCTGTGGGTCAGTGTGGTGACGAGTTGTTTAAGTCCGATGTTGGCGAGTTTGTCACGAAGGATGGTGGAGTTGGGGTTCACTGGGGTTGTCGAGGTGGAAGTTCAGGTCTCCAATGAGTATGTCGTTCATTGAGGCGATGGCGTGGGGTGCGACGAAGTCGGTGATAGTGGTGGCGAAGGGTGTCCGGGGGGTCTGTAGACGAGGGTTCCTCGGAGTGTGGAGTTGTGGCTGGTCTGGATCTGGAAGTGCAGGTGTTCGGCGGAGGGGAAGGTTTTGCTGGAGATGGTGAGGCGGAGGGTGCTCTTGTGGGCGATGGCGAGGCACCGTCCCGGGTGGTTGGGGCAGTCCTTCCTCTGGATGTTGTATCCGTCCGGGATGGCGGTGTTGATGTCGGGGGCAGAGGAGGCGTTGGTCCAGGTCTCCGTGAAGAAGGCGATGTTGGGCGAGAGAGAGTCGAGTAGGTTTGAGATTTCCATGGCGTGTTTGTGCACGTAGCGCACGTTGAGGAGGATGCATCTTAGGGTGTCGCCGGTGCTGGCGTCGGCTGTGTTGGAGTCCGGGGTGGTGGTTAAGGTCTGGCGGCAGTGGAGGCAGGAGAACTGGCCGTGGGTTGTGTTTGGCGATGCCTGTTGGCAGTCTCTGACTTTTCTGGGGTTGAGTGCGTGGAGGGTGGCTGTGCTGTAGCAGTGGGTGGCCCGGAATCCAGGGTTTCTGTCGCTGGTTGCGGACGGGCGCAGACGGGCTTGGCTTAGGCATGCCTTCTGCTTGCCAGCAGCGCACGTCCGCTGCATGACCGCGCAGCGGCCGCCATTAAGTAGGGGACGGTGGAGGAACTGGGAGGCAGGAATGGGCGAGGACAGGGGTGCAGGCGGCAGGGGCAGCAGCGGCGAGAAGCGAGCAGTGCGGGCTCAGAGAAGCCTAAAAAACAGATTAAAAAGTGAAATACAAGGGATAACTAACTGATGTAATCATGCTATGTATCCTCAAGGGGTGGGAGGGTGGATAGGGCATGGGCGGATTAGCATGCCCACTCAAGTGCACAATGACTGTTTGGTCGACCCACTCAGGCCGCCCAAAGCAGTCATGCGCACTTCCCTGTTCGCAATGCAGGCTGCATTACAGCCTGCATGTAGAACATGCCCACCCCTCCGGCCCCTGGCTGCATGACTTGTCCCGTTGGTAATTACCAATCCCACCGCCGCATCGCAGCGTTGTGATTGACTCAGGGGAGGGAGCCTGGCTGCCTACTTCCTTTTCCTGGAAGCAGACGCAGGAGAGCAGGAGCTACGATGACACGGGACACGGTTTAGAGGTAAGACTTCCCTCAATAAATTTTTAACAACACCCGCTCACACACACATCCCTGCGTCCATGCACCATCCAGTGTTCTTTCTGGCGTTTACCACCTCACAGCTGTCCAGCCCCCCCCACGCACTTCTCAATGGTGGCCGCTGTGCACCCATGCACAGCGGGCGTACCACTCGTGTGCCAAAGGCACATATGTAGTTGCGACGCATGCCATAACATCGCATTCCATTCCAGGCACATTGCAACAGTAGAGTAGGTGTTGCATAGCAGAGACATAAAGATCACAGTTACCTCTTCAGTGAGTGCAATCCAAAACTGACCTTTGCACCACAAACCCAACCGTGAACTCTGGAATTCCTTTTTGAGCCCCCAAAACACACCCAAAAATCACATTTGAGACAAATGCACACCCCAATTTTCATATTTTACCCCCCAAAAAACCCCAATTTTCATATTTTACCCCGAAAAACACCCCAATTTTCATATTTTACCCCAAAAAACACCCCAAATTTAATATTTTACCACAAAACCCATACACACCTGAAAAACTTTAAATTACCCCATTACTGACCTCACAATGCGTTGTAATCACAGGCGATGAAAAAGCACCTGCGTTGTCGGAGTTGCGTTGTTGACGATGTATTGCCTGCGTTGTAATGGTCGTCTCCCGTGCCAAAGGCAACCCATAGGCTACGCTGCTTGCGCCCGTCTGCCCCTGGACCGCGCCCAGCACCAAGGAGCCTTCCTCTTGGACACTCCACCGCTACGACGCCAGCACCCTCCTCACCATCAACCCTGGACGCCACCTCGCCTGCCAGGACCAGCCTCTGCTTCGGACCGGACATCGCCATCGCCATCACTGATGGCTGCAGTATCACCGCAAGGAGCACCCTGACCATCAAGGAGGAGGCATTGCCATCACCTACAGAAGCACACTCCGACTGACCACGCACTCTAATGACCCAAGGGTGAGCATGGACCACCTCAACTCCCAGATCCGGACCAGGCCCAAGTACATCCTCTGCGGCACCCTCATTGTTTTTATTGATTTTATACCATTTTATGAAAGGTCACAGCTGTCTTGCAATGCATCGTCAAACAGTTAAGACATACATAATGTTCCATGTGCATCTGCTGCACATCAATTCCGTACAATGTTTAACATCTGGTATACGGTACGCAGCATATATGATCGATGTGTCTAAACAGTTATCCATTAGATAGCATGTACATTATTTGTCTTCCAGTCATCATTATATACTTTGTAGATTTACAGGTATTTGTAATTAAATAGAACTTGAACGTATATGATATCCTGTAAATGAAATTTTTTCCAGCATGTCTTGTAAAGTCTATAAACAGATGGAACAACTTAATAAAACATAAACAATGACATTGACCCGGTACCTTATCGCTTTCCCACATCCTCGCTCTTACTTACATTGCATTTTCGCGTATGTTTTCCACTCAGTGTTTCCCTTTTATGACGTCTACACTTGCACATATATTTAGCTAATGTTTATGTGTCCATGGTATGTCGCGGCGCACCCTGTAACGGCATATGTATCACACTATCTGTTCTCCTATCACTCCGCGGGCTGCCCCTCAGGCCCATCCTCCTCTGTCTGCTGCAGCTCACATAAGAAGGCATCCCAATGTATCGCTATGGGGTCTTGACGCAGCCCCAGCGTTTCCTCACGTCTGATAGCGATACTCTCTGCCTTAGCCCATGCAAGCAATGAGTGGCGCCATGCCCGCGCTTGTGGTGGATCTGCTGCTTTCCACCATTTAGTGAGGAGCCGCTTGGCAACCACTATCCCCAGATCCAGGAACCTAGATGTTACTTTTGTGGCGGGCGACCTCCTAAATTGGTGCAGCAAGTATACTGACCATTCAAAAGGCAGCTCACAATTTGTGCATGCGTGTAACATTCTAGCTATTGTGCTCCAGTATGCATCTATCTGGGGGCAACTCCATAACATGTGTATCAGGTCAGCTCCTGGCTCAGCACACCTCGGGCATGCAGCGTCTGCGCAATGAAAATACTGATTGATCGTGGCAGGTGTGAGATAGGCCCTGTGGACAATATACAATTGGATTTGTCTAAATCGCATGTTTCTGGGTATGCGTATCGTACTCTCCAGTACCCGTGCCCATTCCTTATCTTGCAACTGGCGCCCTAAGTCGAACTCCCACTTACGACGAAGTGGGTCTAAACTAATCGCCGCATGGGTCCTAAGGGAAGTGGCAAACCAACGTATAAGGTGCCTGCCACGACCCATGACATGTAGATACTGTATAGTGAGGTGCGGGCGTGGTTCAGTCGTCATGTCCCCCCATCTGGCCGCCAACGTGGTTATCAGTGAGTGATGTGTAAGAAATTGTCCCGGCGGGAACCCCTCTTCATCTACCAAAGTCGTGTATGGTATGAGTGTCCCATCGCTGTATAGGTCCCCTAGTGTCTGGGTACCCCGTTCTAGCCAGTTCGCAATCTGCTGCGCTATGAGCACTGTGAGTCCGTTAGGGGATCCTTCCAGCGGTATCGCCGGCGCATAGGGGGTGACGCCTCTGGTGATATACAGATACCTGCGAAAACATTTATACGCCACCGCAAGCAGCAGCGGTGTTGGTACCTTCTACTTAATGGCAGGGTGGAAAAGTCTGGTAACTTGTTCCATCGAGTGAGGCGGCTGTGTGGTAGCCGTATCTGTGAGATGTCTATCTGCAAGCCAGCGCGCCACCCATTGCAGCTGAGCAGCTAAATAGTAATGCTCAAAGCAGGGCGCTGCTATGCCCCCCTGGTCGGTGGATAAGTATAGTTTCGCTAGTGCCATTCTATGTCTTGAATCTCCCCATATGAAGTCTCTAATGAGCTTAGTTAGTGTAGCAAAAAAGGACGCAGGGATGTACAAAGGCAGATTGGCAAAGTAGTATAGAAGCCGGGGGAGGATTACCATCTTGGTCAGGGCTCCTCTGCCTGTCACTGCTAGCGGGAGTGTGCTCCAAAACCGCATTTGTGACCGGACTGCTGTCAGGGCTCTTCCCAGGTTTCCGTCAAACAGGTCCCTCGGCTGCCGATAAATCCAGATACCCAGGTAGCGGAAGGTATCTTCTCTCCATAGCACCTTTTTACCGTGAATGGTAAAGTTCGGGTCTCGGCCTCCCTCTCGGAACGCGTATATACAGGCCTTTTCAACATTTACTTTTAGTCCCGATATGGCTGCGAAACTCTGTAGTAGGCGCTCCAGCTGGTCAGGGATCCTCTCTATGTCTTTAATATAGACTAGAAGGTCATCTGCATATAGCGATACCTGGTGTACTGTGTCTCCCAATGGTATACCATCTCCCAATGTGGTGCGCAACGCTTCCGCCAATGGCTCTATAGCAAGCGCAAATAAGAGGGGGGACAAAGGGCACCCCTGCCTGGTGCCTCTGCGCACTGGAACAGCATTCGATATGTATGGTCCTAGCCTCACGCGAACTGTAGGGCCTGTATACAATAGGTTAACTAGTTGAAGGAACCCTAAACCCAGATTGTATTTAAACAGCGCCGCAGATAGGTAGCCCCACTCCACAGAATCGAAGGCCTTCTCTAAGTCTAGAATTAAGCATCCTGCTCTAGGCCATTCTTGTGTAGCGTCTGTCGCCACTCTAAAAAAACGCCTCAAGTTAAGGGAGGTGCTCCGTGCTGGCCCAAAGCCATTTTGGTCGGCATGAACCAACGTAGGGACTACCGGCGCCAGTCTATCGGCTAATACCGTGGCAAGTATTTTATAATCTGTGTTTAGTAGGGCCAAAGGCCTATATGAGCCAATCGCCGTGGGATCCTTATCCGGCTTCAGCAGGGACACTAGATATGCCTCGCGCATCGAGGGAGGCAGTTCATGTTTCTCCAAGGCAGTAGTATACAAGGCGTGGAGTTTTTGCGTTAGAGACTCTCGGTAAGTCTTGTAATACTCCGCCGGCAGGCCATCCGGCCCAGGTGTTTTCCCGGAGGCCAGAGATCCTATGCCGTCCCCAATCTCTTCTAGCGTGAGCTGGCCGTTAAGGATTTCCTGGTGTTCCCCTGAGGCTGTAGGCAACTGTATGGAACCCAGAAACCCCTCCAATTCGTGCTCAGCACCGTGCCCTTTGGATTGGTATAGCTGTTTATAATGCTCTGTCATAGCTTTGTATATTTCGTGCTGCGTATACAACAGAGTCCCTGCCTGCATACGTATAGCCCCTATTGGAGCGCGGGTGTTGTCCTGTCGTATCAACCAGGCAAGTAGTC
Organism: Calotriton arnoldi; assembly: GCA_963921515.1. Taxonomy (NCBI): domain Eukaryota; kingdom Metazoa; phylum Chordata; class Amphibia; order Caudata; family Salamandridae; genus Calotriton; species Calotriton arnoldi. The sequence goes on along the minus strand of CAWUFW010017330.1, from coordinate 247,922 downwards.
AACCCGCCCGGTCAGCTGATGCATGTGTGCGGGCTGTATGTGCTGCATAATTATGGCACCTTAAACGCTCCAATAAATCCGCATGTTCCGCGCGCAGCTGCCCCAGACGTCTAGAGTCCCTGCCCTCCCCCTCCCCTCCCCTTCCCATTCATACCTCAACAGTTGGGCCTCTATTTTTGTAAGCGAGGAGGTCAACTGCCTGCGTATATTCCATGTGGACCCCAGGCAATGCCCCCTAACCGTCGTGTTGAAAGCATCCCATTCCATGAGTGTATTACTCGCCATACCCTCATTGAGTTCGAAGTGAGTATTGCCGTCTCTAATGACGATCGGAACTCTGGGTCTTCCAACGCGTTTGTCTGGAGATGCCATGTTGGTATGGGAGGACGGTCCGCTACCCAGTTAAACTGCATCCACAGGGGATTATGATCGGAGTGTGTCCCGCTAAGGTATTCTATCTTCTTAATTAAGGGGAGCAGTGACTGGGAACCCACCAACCTATCCAACCGCACGTGTAGGCCGTGCACCGCTGAGAAATAGGAGTAGATGCGCTCCGTTGGATTGAGCGTGCGCCATATGTCTATGATAGCCCAATTTGTGAGCCAGTCCGTGAGTGCCTCGGCATTGGAGACAGCTGAGGTTTTATTTAGGGGGGGAAATGATCTATCCAGATCTACATTGAGTACTGAGTTGAAATCCCCTCCCAACACCCAGGGAATACCAGTCCAGGGGGTCAATTTCCGCGATAGCCGCACAAGGAAGGAGGGTTGATCTACATTTGGGGCACATACGGACCCCAACAGTATTGTTTGACCGTTTAATCTCCCTCGCGCAAAAGTGTATCTACCCTCGTCGTCCACTATAGACTCTTCATGTATGAAAGGAATTCCCGCCCTCACCCAAATTAGTGTGCCTCTCGCATGCGCTGAATATGTGGTACCAAATACTTGTCCTCGCCATCGCTTACGCAGTTTCTCTAACTCAGTTTCAGACATGTGTGTTTCTTGCAGCAGGGCAATGCCGACCGACTGTCTCTGCAGGTAGGCGAATATGGAGTACCGTCTCGTGGGTGTATGCATTCTGCATATATTCCACGTCAGTATGTTAACCTGTGTCATGGCAATCATGTGTGAACGTCTTTGGGAGCAGGAGCGAGCAATGTGTTTTCGAGCATTTATTACCTGTGTGGGACTTCGAGTCTGTCTGTCGTAACCAAAACTGCGATAGAACCTGTAACATTATAACGGCTGGGGGCGAACATTGCAAAGATGTCCGTCCAAACTGCATGTCAACAATGACAAGAAAGAAACTATTCCAGTACAGTGCCTGGTGAAGGGTATGTATAGCACATATTCAACTACAATAATATCATCCCCTTCATGTCTAGAAGGTTTACCACCCAGTAGCCAACCAAGTCAGCGCACAGTGGCTACCAATCGCTGGGCGCATATGTTATGGGCTGCGGCCATTTGTATATGGTGGACCTATAGCTGGTGTGTGTATCAGTGCATGGTGGATCCATCAGTGTGACTCTTGCGTCTTGGCAAGTGCCCCCACCACCCCTCTGAGTGCACCTGGTGTCACTGATGCCGCATCCATCTCTTTTTAGTGAGATTTCTCAGTTCAATGTGTCTAAGATTTAAAAATGTGTTTCAGTTACTCTCTGCTACATTATCTATGTGTAGGGTACACCTCATGGCGGCTAACATATCAGGGACGCCTAATTCAATAGCACATTTGTACGTACAACAATCATCTCTATAATTGAGTCTCTACTTGCGTGGAGCGTTTCCAACTCAGTTCATGATGGCTGCGTTCCGTCAGATGATATCATCAGCAGTCTGTGGGGTTATCTCGGGGAGCCTCGTTTCATCTGGATCGTCTGGGCCAGGGGAGGATGGGCCACTGGCTGCCGCTGAATCAGTGGAGCACACTTCCTGATGTTCTCGATACTGCACAGATCCCATCGCCGACACAATGTCTAGGGCATCTTGGCGTTCCAGTCTGCTCCTTTCTGGGCTAGGCGCCACAGTCACCGACTTCGCAGGTCTCTGCTTCACTCGTCTCCCCCGTCTGCGGGTTCTTCTGCCAGGATTGTTGGTGTGATCAGCGTCTTGTGGGCGAGTTCCCGACCACAGGCCCGACTCCTCCTGCCAGTCCCAGACCGCCGCGGGCGAGTCAAAGAAGCGAACTCCATTTTTCGTCACCACTCGCAATCTGGCTGGGAACAGGAGGGAATAGGGCAGTTACAATTCTCGAAGTTGGCGCTTCACCGCTGTGTAAGTGCTTCTGCGCCTCTGCACTAGTGCTGTGTAGTCTGGAAACAGCATAACTTGGTTTCCTCCCACCCTGAGGTCTACAAGTTTCCGTGTCTCACGCAATGTTGCGTCTCTGTCCCTGTAGTTAAGGAGCTTGAAGAGGAACGGTCACGGTCTGGCTCCTGGAGGTGGCCTCTGTGCTGGTACTCGGTGCACCCTTTCAACTGCAAAATGTGACGACACCGTCCCGGGGGGTAATATTTCCTGGAGCCAGCGCTCAACAAAGTGTTCCGGTTTTTGTCCCTCCTCTCCCTCCGGGAGACCGACCACGCGAACATTGTTGTGTCTGGAGCGACCCTCCGCATCTTCGACTCTGTCTTCCAGCGCGTGCATGCGGTCCAGAATATCTTGCAGGGCAGCAGTATGACTTTGAGTGATAGGTTTCAGTTCCGTAAGCGACTGACTGTGCAGATTGACCTTCTCAGCTAATTTATGGTGGTCGGCATGCAGGAGAGTGAAATCTGAGGTAACCTTATCAATCCTGGATTCTAAGGATGTTCTAGTTTGTTCCAGTGCATTGCCGATCTTCTCCACTGCTGCAAGTACTGAGTCCAGCTTAGCTACCAATGCCGTGTTTGGTGGATCCGTTGAGCTTTCTCCTCCTATGCCCGGCGGCTGCAAGCTGCTTGCGCGCATGACACCTTGCTGTGTGTTATTGCGTAGTCGGCCCATTGCTAGCTGTTGCGCAGTAGGCATTCACATCCAACAGGTAACAGCGTCACTTCCGTTATGTTCGACAACTCAGCACAGTCAGGGGTGTTGGTCGACTCAACACGCTCCAGACTATTGCCTCAGATGCCAGGTCTGTTCTGCGTTGAGCCCCTGTCAGTTGTCTGTAGTCAGGATTCAGAGTTGGTTGATAGTAGGTCGCTTGTCTGGAGTAATCAGTGTCTCCCTTTGTGACGCTGTTCTTCTGGTACACCTACGCTGCAACCCACTCGCGTTCCGTTAACGCTATGTGCGCTGGCTTTTCCTGTCGTATATGGTAGCACCCGGTGACACTCCGTGCCCAGCAGGTGAGAGCGGGTTTCTCTTTACAGCGCCGCGTCCGCTTCTTCAGTGTAGGGATCACGGCTTGGGCCGCCGGATAGCGCACTGTCTCTAGGCCCCTTATATCGGCTCCCGCATCATTCACGGCGATGGTTCAAGGGCCCCTCACATTCAGTGGATGTATAGACAGAGGTCTGTGGGTTCCACTCAGCATCAGGCGCTTCAAGGTCGCGGCGCCTTACAGTTGCTGTCTCACCTGTGTGCAGTGTCCGCAGCCGCGATCGTCCAGTGGGTCCCTCAGGTTCTGGCACAGGCAGACACAATCGGGGTGCAAGGTGAGGAACAGATTGTGCGTTCTCCCCAGTCCGCCTTACACACTAGACTCAGCACCATCCGGTGCTATAGCTGCGTATGAAGCTGCACATTCGGTTATCGGTCCAATAGTTAGGTCCGCTCACCAATCGGTATAGGCCACGTCGGGTCCCCGGCCAGCTCCCTAGGAAAACAGTCCCGGCTCTCCAGTGGGCGTCCCAGTATGCCTAGTCTTGGTGTCCCTTACGACCCTCAAGCATCTCCCTCAGCTTTGGGACAGTCACACATCATCTAGGATAGGTAAAAAGTTTCCTTGGGAGCAACCACGCAGGCAGAGTCCAGCTCACCACACCACTCGGGGACGAAGATATCCCAGCTCCCAGCACGGGGCGTTTCTCAGTCTATTTCACCCAGGCAGGGTCTCGAAAATGCCCAGGGGGTGCAATGCATAGGGCGCATGTGAGGGTGTGTGCCACTCACCGACTAAAAGACTGATGTGTCCGCACTCCCTTGCATATCAGCTAGGTGTCCAAGTTGTCTGCTTCGCCGCCGACGCAGGAGCCAGGTCCTCTGGGTCGCGCTCCACCGAGGGTCGCTTCCTTTTACTGATCGGCGGAGGCCCGCCTGCTGCGCCAAAAATCCTTCCACTTCTGTCCTGCCGGCGCCTCTCGTGGAGTCTCGCAGCTCCCTCCCGTAGCGACTCAGGAGTGGGGACCCGCTAGTGTAGTGATTGAACCACGAGGACGTCCAGGCCGCCCCCAGCACCGGGTGAAGGGCCTCGACCCAGTCACACCACCGCAGGCACCAGTGTAGTGGCAGCAGTGATAGCGAGACCTCCTCTCAGCGCTGTATCAGTGCCTCGGCAGCAGGCCTGCAGAGCTCGTCTGCTAGCGTCGAGCAGCCAGGACCTGCGCCGCCGGGCCGCCAAGGACGGGGCCCGGGTGTCGGTTGATTCCTAGGCGCTTGCTATTCAACCAGGTCTGCCGTGCCGGCGGGACATGTAGGAGCCGGAAACGTCCTCGGTGGGGCTCACCAACACAGCGGTAGTGCATCCAGTAAAAAGGGGGGGTTGCCTCACAGTCGCTGGGACGTCACTCGGCGGGGGACACCTGCACGCGTCCGCTCCGGAGCTCTGTAGACCGCTTCCTCGCCACGGCCGTCCCCACAGGTCAGGGCCGCACTGCAAGGCTGCCACAAGCGCTCAACAGCAAGCGCAGTCCTATATTTATCGGAGGCTGCAGCTTTCCCTGTCAGATGGGTCGGATGGCAGGAGAAAGTCAGGATAATTAGGGGATTAGGTACGGAGTCTCACAAAGTTGCGTCCGCCATGTTGGCACGCTAGCCACGCCCCCCCTCTGCAGCACCCTCATGTGCAGGCCCCCCGGGACATGGCCCCCCCATTCTCCAATACCAATGTAGACCTCATTGCACCCCAGGGTCTCCCATCCACTGACGACATCCTACTCGCCGAACTCAAGTTCCACCTGGACAACCCCAGTGGCCAGAACACCACCCCGTCCTGGGGAGGGTCCGCTACATCAGACGCAAGCAGCAAGTCACCTCAACAAGCCACATAGCAGGACACAAGGTCGAGCATGTCACCTCCGCCAGCGGGAACTTCATCTACAGCCACAACACCGGACTCTCCTGGACCGGCCATCATTGGTGACATCACGTCTTCACCTTGCCCACTGGACGCCACCGCCATCATCGCACCCCCTCGCAGCTGGATCAAGGCCACCAAAGAACCTCTCGTCAACTCCCTCCACACCAACACTCCGCCAATGCTTGCAAGCGATGACACCGCAGCCCGCAACCACCACCGATGGATCTCCAACATTGCAGACGTTCGGGCACCCCTCATGAACAACACTGCATCAGTACCTTCCGCCTGCCAGATGGCAGGCGTGAGGGTGACACAGTGCCACAGGGATAGGCTAGCCCCATGCATTGAGGGAGTTGCAACATGGTTGTGACACAACTGCAGCAATGCGTGACTTTAGCGCAGACAGATACGTCAGGATTCCAGACGTATCTGTCATTACTTGTGTCATGGAGCGCTGTCCAGTGAATAAAGTGCATCCATGCTGTTGCAAGAAGGGCGTGGTGAGAAGTGTTGCAATGCTGTCTTGTCGCAGCGAAGCAACACTTTTCATAACGGGGGCACAGGAATGCGCACTATCTTATTGATTGTGCGCATTCCTGCACTGTAGTTTTGTCGCAGGGCAGCGCTGCAACATTGCTTGCAGCGCTGGCCAGCGCAAAACCTGCAGAGATAAGGGCCCAAGTGTTATCTCCATTTTTAGACCAGCTATTTTCTGGTCTTAAGTAACTGGCTCTAACTCCAGTTAGAGCCAGTTTTTTTGCTCTTTGGAATTTCAAGGAGCCCCTTGGTAATATGGAGTAGTGGTGTTTGCATGCCTTTTTGCACGGGAACGCCTACATTGCATGTCATCAGCGTTAAATATTGCTAACATGCTTGGCGATGTAAAAACGGGCCACTATCGCTAGAAAGCTGTCGCTAACGCCTGTTAGTGAAAGCTTGCTAATAGGGAGATAAAAATATCGCCACTTTAGCGGCAAAAAAGTGCTGCTAAAGCGGCGATAGGCCCTTGATATTATGCCCCTGTGTGTTTTGTGCTGCAACAGAAGAAAAAGCAACCCAACACCGTCTACAACGCCGCTGACAACTCCGTGTCCAGAAGGCACTGCAGAGGGCACCACCGCACTGTGACCCTGGTCTCACCGACGATGCCAACTGATGCCGCCACCGAGCCACTACTCGCACCGCGACCTGTGGGTACCGCACTCTGCACCGCCTCGCTTCATGACACCGCCTTGGTATCCCTGATGACGCTGTTTCACGCCGACATCGACGCCGCTGCCTGCACTGTGGTTCGAGGGCACCGCTCGTAAAGCTACACGATGCACCGCCCTCATCCTACACCGCAGCCTTGACCTACCGACACCGGCGCCATCGACTCCAGTTCGTCAGCCGACGACAGCACTTCAGCAACGATGACGCCGCTGCTTGCCCCGTGACCTGCCAGCACTGCGACGAGCACCACATCACTTCGCACCGCAACCCTGGTCTCACCGACGACGCCATCTGACGCCGCCATCAAGCCACTGCTAGCACCGCAACCTGACTGCATCGCACGCCGCACCACTGCACTTCACACCTTAGCACCCGACGCCCGCCGACGCCAGCGCTCCTGACTTCAACTGCGAGGAGTTCGATCTTCAACACGTGTGACTTCGAGGGCCCGACGACTCCTGCACCGACCTCCAGAACCGACACCTGCGGACGCCGTGCTTTCGGAAGCTCAATGAGGGGTCGCCGATGCCCTGCATTTCTAAAGGTACTGTTTTGCGGGTCTTCCCGACACCGTAGCTGGCCCGCGATGCCGCGGTCAGCCAGAACTGTTTGGATTTGTTTGTTCATGACGCCGTGATAGCCCCGGACGGAGCTATCGACTTCAAGGAACTTTATTTCAAGGTTATTTTGATAACCGAAGATTTCTAAATATGTATTGTGGATTTTTATCGTTTTTGGTCTTGTCTTAAGTATATAAAAATATTGGATATTTTTCTAAACTGGTGTGGTGTCCTTTTGTAGTGCTTACACTGTATTACTGTTGGTTATGTGCAAATGCTTTACACACTGCCTCTAAGATAAGCCTGACTGCTCGTGCCAAGCTACCAAGGGGGTGAGCAGGGGTTATTTTAGGAGTGTAACTCCCTTATCCTGACTAGAAGGAAGGGTCCCTACTTGGACAAAGGTACCTACCTCTGCCAACTAGAGACCCCCTTTTCTAACAAAGGGCCAATCCAATCTACCCTGCACGCCATAATGATTTTCCGGCTCACTTCAGGGTTAAGATTCTCGTGTAAGCTGAGCCAATGTGTGACCTTATTGTTTAGCTCATCCCTAGACTTCGACTGGTTTTCCTTTAGCGGTGGCACCCCAGCCATGATTAAAACATATGGGCAGCATTCAGGAGGCAGGTTTATAGTTCTAGAGTTAAACTTCATCCCCCTTCCTGAGTGATCATAAGCTCTATGTGATCTGTGGGGTGTATCTTTATTGTTAACAGCTCTGCCTTTTTGGCTACCCTTTGCAGTTTCACTCCCCCCCATTGCAAGAACCTTGTGTTGTTAACACAGGAACTGAGAAGGGGTGGAGACGAATGATGGTGTAGCCAAAATGTAATGTGGCCCTGATTTTAAAAAAAATTCCATGCCTACGAATGACGCAGACTTGTTACTAGGTGCCACCCCAGGCCCCGTGTCGAGGGGACCTTATCACAGTGCAAAAAATCAAAATGGTAGCCAGCTGGGTCTCAATTGCTTTCCAGCGCTTTATTATAGGTTGAATTTTCTCATCCAATATCCTTGCAAAACACTTTTGGTACTTCTCAATGATAAGAATATGCACCCACATGTGTTCCACGCAGAGGGATGCCTCAGCTTAATTTATGGCTCCTCCTGAAGGGGCTGCAGTAAAAGATGCTGAGGGATGCAGTATCACACCGCAGCAGGAGACAGCAGAACACAGCAGCAAAGTTTGAGGCACCTACGCAGCGGGACACCTCAGCTCAATTTATGGCTCCTCCTGAGGGGGCTGCAGCAAAGGACGCTGAGGAATGTAGTATCCTACCCCAGCGTGAGACAGCAGAACACAGCAGTAAAGTTCGAGGCACCCAGACAGCGAGATGCCTCAGCTCAATTTATGGCTCCTCCTGAAGGGGCTGCAGCAAAGGATGCTGGGGGATGTAGTATCCCACCCCGCTGGAGACAGCAAAACCCTGCAGCAAAGTTCGAGGCACTCCAACCACTCAAGTCACTTCCCCTACAGCCCCTTCGGATCAAGCACATCACCTTCTTCCACTAAGGAACTTCCCAGTCAACACCCTCCCTTGAAGAACTTCCCGGTCAGACACCTGCCCCAAGGCACTTTTCCGTCAGCTACCGGCCTGGAACCTAAAGCAGCCTGGAAACATTTTAAGTCAGCCCCCATACTGCATGTAGCAAGTGAGCTCAGCAAGTAAGCCTGACCACTGCATGGAGGGTGTAGTGTCTTAGGACTGTGAGCACTAGGTCCCTGCGGCCCTGGGCGGACTGAATGAAAGAATTATGTAATCATTTGGGAGGTGTTATGGTGTGGTTATTAATACTTATGAGATAATGAGAATTCAGTTTGAATGTTGTACACTGTTGAATAACGACGTGTGTTATGAGCCCCTGGTGTGTTGTGTTCTTGTGAATGTTCCCGGCTGGGGAGGACGCAACAGAGGGTTTGGGGGGTTCTCTTCTCAAGAAATGTAATTGTTTTTTACATAAGGTGCATTTTACTACACATTTTTCAATATTGAATCTTGTCCAATCATTGAATGGATGGAAATCGGAGACTGGGCTGCATCGCTCCATGAATGAATTGTTGTATGGTGAGGAATGGGTGGATGAATTAATTCAAGAATGTATGACAATGAATATGGGCTTTAGCTATGAGAAACAAATGGGCTCAATGCACTGACCAAGAATGGGTGCTCTGGCCTTCAATTTTAGCTTCCACATTAAAACATCACCCTCCCCAAAACTTCTATCGCCAATGCTTATGAAACATTCATTGCCTGGGTGTATTTAACACAGTGCACTGATTTAATACCTCAAAGGACTAAACACAAACCATTAAGCTTTGATCTTAAAAAAAAGAGAACAAAATAACCATGTATTGGTTGAATTGGATATAAACCTTCCATTACTTTTGGTTTCCACTTGACAACATAGTGTGATATAGGCAATTACTTTTTCCATAATACCTCTTTTTCCTACATCGTCACATGAGACCACTTTAAAACAATCAGATTGGGGTGAGTGCAGCACAGAAGCAAAAGACTATTATGTTACTCTATCTATAGTAACACTGTAGGCCATGTAGAAGGGGCACAAGACAGCTTTCCTCTTGATTCACTAATAGCATTGTTGTCAGGGTGGTCACAGGGTATAAATGTTTCAAACTTTATGATTAGAATCTGTCACTTCTAACAACTGCCATTCAATACAATGGTGTAATTTGATATGCTAAACTGAAATGCATTTCAAGATCACAAATAGAAATGCACTGTTTTGAAGTTTGAAAAGTCTTTCTCATATAGAAACAGGACTCTCTGAACCAAGCAACAGCATGTCCCTCGCCTCCATTCCCCTAAGGTCTTGAGGGTCAACACTGCTCATGGTGACCTTGTAGGAGACAGGAATCACCGAAATGCAAAAATAGTGAAACCACACCAGCAGTGAAACTGGCCCTCAGCCTGCAAGTCCATGAGGAAACTGCCTGGTGCCTAGTGGTGCCAGTCAGGGCCAGTCCCTATGGCACTTCTCCTGGAGCTCCCTCTCCTACATTGCACTCTCTTCCACCACTCCCTCATTCCGGGTAAGCCAACTGGGGAGCAGCATCATTGCAGTTTGCAGCAGAGGAGAAGCATCCCTGAGTCCAGAGCATCACAGGGAGTTGGTACTGTAAGAGAAGGTAAGTATAAAACAATTCTCCAATTATATGAGTCTTTCTGTGAGTACATGTGAGTGTTTGTGAGAGAGAGGGCACATGAATGCCTGTGTGTGTGTATAAGCGCATAACGAGTGTCTGGGTAAAATGTTATCCATGGCACAATTATGTTAATTCTTGGTACCTTGTGGGCATTCATGGAGTTATGCCCATTTCCCATCCCAGGTCAAAAGCTGCCCCCTGCTTAATTGTGATATTTCTTGACAACTTGCAGGAGTTTTTGAGACCTTGTTCTAGGGCTCACAGAGCAGTAGCTGAGCTCCAATTGCAAAATGAAGTATTTTACTACTGGTGTCCTGAGGCCACAATGCCAGTGGTCTCAAAATGGATATCCAAGTACTCTTCTTCAGCATTTGACCATCCAGGAAAGCAGGTAGAGCAGTACAAGGCTTACTCAAGGTGGTGGTGTGGCAAAGACACTCAGAACACACTAGAACCTCACAATACCCCTTTATAAATTAATATCAAGTCAATGTTTTACTTTTGAAAAAGAAAATTACTGGGGATATGGCTTGACGGATGTTAGAAATGGGATTCCTGGTTGGCTGAGGTGTGCACCCAGGCCAGACAGCAACCACCACTCTAATCAGAAAAAGCTAGATACATACTAAAAGATAACCTGTGCTCACCCTGTGGTATCTTGGCACAGAGCAGTAAGGCTTATCTAAAGAGGAAATGTGTAAAGTATTTGTGCAACACACACACACAGTAACATAATGAATGCACAACAAAAAGACTCCAAGCAGGTTTAGAAAATGTGAGAATAAAGATAAAAATGACAAAAATCAAATCAGTAGATGTTGAGATATGAATTTTTAAAGATTAAATGCAAAAATAGTGCTTAGAAGACACTAGCTGTCAAAAGAGTACTTGAAGTCGTGAGGGACCAGTGGAAATCCAAAATTCAGGCCGACCATGATGGAGGGCAGGCCAGCTACAGGACCCTCACAGAGCCCACTGAGAAAGTACCTTGGAAGGAGCACGGAGTCGACGCTGAGGGCACGATGCGTCAATTTTTTCCACGCAGTTGTGTTGCTGCGTCGTCGCCGATCTTCGCTGAGGTGAAGGCAATGCGTCATCATCCAGCCGCGCAGAGCGTCGTTGTCAGGTTGTGCAAGCAGTAGAACCACTTCATAAAACAGCCTCTGTGTCAGCATCGAAGGGCGATGTGTTGGTTCTGACCAGCGCAGTGGTGACGATAAGTCGGTTTAGTAGAAAACAGCTACCGAACTCACTTCTGAGGCCCATAAATTGGAGAGGGCACATCAGGCAAAGGTGTCCCTGAGACTTCAGAAAACAGGAGGCAAGCCAGCAGGCCCTTGGAGATCACTTGGAGGGAAGTCAGAGTCCAACTCTCCTTCAGCAGAGTCAGGGAGCAGCAGGCAGCAGGACAACAAGCAGAAAAACAGTCCTTCCAGAAAAGCAGTCCAGTTGAGTCCTTTAAGCAACAACACTACTTCTGACAGAGGTTCAGTTCAAGATCCAGAAGTGTCTGATTTAAGGGGGTCAAAGACCCAGTACTTATACCCAAAAGTGCCTTTGATGCAGGGGATGACTTTAAAGCAGCTCTCTGAAGTGCACAAGGATCCCTTTCAAACCAGTCCTATCTGCCAGGCTATCTGTTGGGTGTAATCAGTCATTTGTGTGGAGACAGGACGGTACTTATTGAAGTGTAAGTGTCAGCCCTCCCATTCTTCCCTGCCTAGGAAGGCCCATCAGAATACAGATGAGTGCTCAGAATGCAGATGAGCCTCACCTTCCAATGTTTGTGGCTGTCTAGAGGGAATATACAACGTGTAGCTGTCACCTACCCCAATCGTGTATTGGAGACAAGCTGTCAGGCACATAGAATTATATGTACAGAGAAATGTCCACTTTTTAAAAGTGGCATTTCTAAAAACAGTGATGTTAAATCCAACTACACCAGTAAGGAGGATTTAACATTACCCTTCCAAACATATGAAACATGAAACAGCTACTCCTCTCTGATCAGGAGTTACAGCTTGAAAGTGTATTAAGGAATTCCTAATGCTAGCCTATGAGAGGAGTAGGCCTTGCAGTAGTGAAAAAAGCAAGAGGATGCTTGTCACTATCAAGACATGCAATACATAAAAGTGCATGTCCTGCCTTTTACTTACATAGCACCCTGCCCTTAGGGCTACCCAGGGCCTACCTTAGGGGTGACTTAGGTGTAATAAAAGGGGAGTTCAAGGCTTGATAAGTAGTTTTAAATGCCAAGTCGAGGTGGCAGTAAACTGCACACACAGGCACTGCACTGGCGGGCCTGAGACAGGTTTAAAAGGCTACGTATGTGGGTGGCACAATGTTGTATTTTAATATGTTATTTTGATATTCATGTCATTCGCTATGATGTATTACTTAACTTAGGTTGTATATTCTCCTTATGTTCACAATGGTTAATCCCACTCTTTCCTTGCCCTGCTAACCCTATTTCCCTTCACTCTTGGTGAACTCCTGCATTCCATGATAGTTGGAATGTGCAGGAATCTGTTGAGATCGTTGGCACAGCTGTGAGAGCTGCCTGGGCTGTCACGCAATAAATAACCATTGGACTACCTTTGTCTGCTGTCTATTCAATTACAACATTTTGGCGACTTCTGGCTGGTTGGGGACAGTGTGTGACACTCCTCCCCTGATGCTTCCATTTACGGAGCTTCATCCTTCAGCAGCTCCTGTCCTGTTTCGTTTGGTGGTGTGATACACCTCCTGAGGAGATATGCGCACAGTGTGTACTATAATTTAAATCTAATCTTCAGCTGGTGATTGATTTTTTTTCCTGTGACTGCACCAGTGTAAGCCGTTCAGGTGCATTAATGCAGCGGACAGTGTTTCGGCTGTGAAGCAGTGAGTAGAAGATCGGGCACTGACAGATTCGGCAGGGCGAAGGTTGCAGGCTGCTCTCGACGTTGACACAGCAGAGGTTCTTCGTGGAAAGGAAGGTATTCGCCAGCCTTGCTGGTGTCAGGTATTGGGGTAATCGGCATGCAAGTGTTGGAAGCGCTGACTGGCACAGCATTATTGCCGGTTCCAGTCATCGCGCTGACCAGCACAGCTTAATCCTTGCATTATTTGCCGGTTCCTATCTTAGCAATGACCGGCACAGCTTTACCCTCGCCTCATACATGTTTGGGAGAGCTGTACTCCTCCATTGCTGTGCTTTGCTGACTGACACAGCGCCATTCTGTCCTTGCTAGTCTCTGTCGTCTCGCTGACCGGCACAGCACTACTTCTTTATTGTACATTTTTGGGGGCAGTGGAGCAAGTTTTGCCTAAAGGTGTATTGTACTTGTTAGGTTATTTGGGCTAATTTTAGGAAAAAGTAATTATTACCTGTAACTTCATCCAAATTGGAGGGTGGGTTCTGCTGCTGCCTTCCAGTCTTTTCTCCATTTCTTTTGTGGAAATTGCTCCTGGGAGGGGGTTCCTGTGTTTTGGGGTTACATCCTGTCAAAACAGTAAAAAGGAGACTGCTTGTGGTTTACAAACATAGAAACCGGTACTATTCAAGGGTTAAGTTAAACTTAAGTTAAACTAAGTTAGGATTTTGTCTTAAGACCAAAACTTAAGACAAACTTAAGACAAAATCCTAACTTAAGTTTAACTTAAGTTTAACTTAAGTTAGGATTTTGTCTTAAGACCAAAACTTAAGACAAACTTAAGACAAAATCCTAACTTTACTACTCCTAAATGCCTTTTGTGAATACCGAAAGTCGTAAAGTTAGGATTTTGTCTCAGATTACTTTTGTGAATCGGGCCCAACGTATTTTACTACATAATTTAGGCATAGAGGGGCGGAAGGTGTATGAAAATCTGACTATCTCTGAAGAAGAGGAAGATCAAGAGGATGAGTACTCTTTAGCTCTAATTAAATTAGAGGAACATTTTGGTCCAAAAATTAACGTGGTGTTGGAATGTCACAATTTCTTTGTAGAGTTCAAGGCAAGAATGAAAAGGTCACAAATTATATAGCGGTGTGAATTTGGTACTTTGAGTGACTCTCTAATTAGGGACCAGCTGGTCCGCTCTACCAAGAACCCAAAGATACAGGAAAAATTATTAACAGGAAATCCTGATTTAAAGATAGCGGTTGAAATAGGGAAGAGTGTGGAGCAGACCATAGAATGTATAAAAGAAATTAAACAGAGTAATATATCAGACCAGCGGCGGTTTCTGGGGGTGGACAGAGGGGCTCCACCCTTCTAATTGCAGCTAAATAACGGTAATTGCAAAGGGCAATTGCCATCTTTTTTTGCATTATAATAAAGGCACTCACTCAGTACCTTACTTAACCTGCCTAGTCCGCACTCCGTTCTCCAAAACGGACGCCAGGCAGACCAGGCAGGTTTTCATTGCACATGCGCTAGTGCGCTTGTGCCAGTTATATGGCGGGCGTTGCAGCATTGTAAACGTAAGCAGCCTTTGGGCTGTCATGCTGCCAGCCCAGGTCTGCAGTATTTAGGGTCTTCAGGGACCTCTCAGCTATGACGTGATGCAGCGTCACATTTTAAAGCAGCCCATGGTGTGTACAGTATCAGCCCTGTACTCCTGGGCTGCTTGTAAATCAACTACAGCAGCCTCTCACCACCCCTCCCTTTCCTAGATTGTCACAGGGTGACGAGTTGGGAGGGGAGGGGTTGCAGCCTTTGAAAGTCGGCCAGTGCGAGGATTTCCGGAGCCGCCAACTTCTGAAACAGAAATGCTGCAGGCTGTTGGTGTGGAGTTACTTTGTCTGCAACACCAACTGGACAACACAATTGTTTGGGTAAGTATTCACTCTCCTTCTTTACTCTTTCCCTCCTTTCCGTTCTCCCTTGTCCTTACTTTTCTTTTTCTCACTGTCCTTCTCCTGTTGCTCGCTTCTCCTTTTCCCGCTAATTGTGTAAAGAAAGCAGCAGGAAATAAATTAGGCACTTGCTGAGGCTTTGTCAGCAAAAACATTGTAAATTGTGCCAGCCTGAGAAGAAATAAACGATGCTTTTAAAAAAGTACGTTACCTAGTTAAATTAAATCAGGCAACTTACTTGCTAAACACAAAACGTACGTGCTGGATAAATGAAAATTTTTCAGAAACATCTGGATAAATGAAAATTTTTCAGAAACTTCGTCTTGGTTGCTTGCTTTGCAGTCTGGCAGAATTTACAATGCTGCCTCCTAACGTGACCCCTGCTCCAATTAAATGCCCTCTCCCTTGAACACATCAATTGGAGAAATACGACAACATATGAAAATTGCTGAAGCACAGCTTCCTATGTTGGCTTCCCGAAATGTTTGGATTAAATAACCTTTCCCTGTGTAGTGAGACAGCCCGACATCAGAAAAGTACATGTGCAAGAACTCTTTTTTATAAAAACAAAAACGTCAGATTATGTTTTGTCTTTCGTGTCTCCACAATTGTGACACCTCCCCTACATCACATAGTGCAAACTTCAATCGTAGAAATTGAGGGGTAGATTTACAAGAAAGTGACTCAGTGCGGAACGCAAGCCATTTGGTTGCGCCGCACTGAGTCACTCTCAAAGCACAAGGATGCGACATATTTACAACAACAGGTCTCATCTCTGTGCTTCCCCTGCGCTAGCGCACAAACTGCTGCCATGCACCGGCGCAGGCACCCTTGCACTATGGTGCAAGGATGCCTATGTCATGGGGAGATTCTTTTCGTTCAGGAAGGGTTCCCTTCGTGCACAAAAACAATCTGAAATGCCGTTTTTCAACTTCTATGTGTGCTGCATTAGCACACATAGAAGTTGAAAAACGTCATTGTTTCAATGATTGTTTATGTGCAGGAAGGGAACCCTTCCTGTACATAAACAATCATTAGAGGTGATTTCCTCTTTCTATGTGTGCTGCAGAATGCAGCATGCATAGAAAGAAGAAAGAAAACGAGGAGAAATTAATAAGTTTCTCCTCGTTGCGCTCTCTACGCCTGGGGAGGCGTAGCATTCACACGCATTTCCAGATTTACGATTCCTCGTAAATCTGGAAATGTGTCTGGTTCCATGGGTGTTGCGTGGGAACACCCACAGCAACACCCATGGAACACCCCTTTTACGCAAAGTGCTGCGTGCAAAGGGGCCATTTTTACAAGGACAGGAAAATTCACGCAGGGTGGCTTCTCCTGTCCTTGTAAATATGGAGCAGTAAAATGCGCCACCGGTACGACACAAAAAGTGGAGCACCGGTGGCGCAAGGGGCTTGTAAATCTGCCCCTGAGTTTTTATCTCCCATCAGAGTGCAAGATCTAAGTAATGTTGGCATTCTGACTTCTGTACCTTTGTACCTTCTCACGGTTAGTTTGTCGTGTTGCTTGGTTTTAACGGATTTCAGATCTAAGTGCCTGGATTTGCTGGTTACTGCCTTCTGCAGTATCTGCTTGAAGCTGCCATAAGGCAGTTGGAGCTCTCTTTGCATAGTCATATATCCTGGACTTTTACGTTCTGTTTCTAGAAAGTATGTTACCTAGTTAAATTAAATTTGGCAACTTACTTTCTAAACACAAAACGTACGTGCTGGATAAATGAAAATTTTTCATAAACATTGTCTTGGTTGCTTGTTTTGCAGTCTGGCAGAATTTACAATGCTGCCTCCTAACGTGACCCCTGCTCCAAATGAATGCCCTCTCCTTGAACACATCAATTGGAGAAATACAACAACATTCACGGGTGTCAGTATATCCCCGGTGCAATGTGAACTCTATACCTGGCCCACATTATTATAGAGGAGCATTATAGTCCAAATAAATCAAGCAAAATAGGTTTTGGTACATCTGGTATTCTGAACTCCCATATTAGAAATTGCTTTCATTCGTGATAATGAATGAAATTGAGTTGTGGTGAAATACAATATTTGTCTAAGATCACATAATTTAAGTGGTGAAGCTGTGATTTATCCATATTTTCTGTGTTTACTCTGTACAAATCAGCCACTGAATGGGTATCTAGTTGTCTTTTCTTGTGTAAAGGCTTTGTGTTTAACCTCTTTGTGCAGTTTTTATAAGTATTTTCCATGAGCACGAATTACATTGCACAAGGTCACATTCATTTGGATGGTAAGCCAACCCCAAGAGTTGAACCTGGTTCATGGCTCCCCAGTTCCAAACTCGGCAGCTGTGTCTGGAACCCACATCTTAGGTAGAGGGAGGGTGGCAGGCTGAAGCCAGTAAAAGAACTGTGGGGCATATTATCTAGGAAACGCGATAAATATCGCATTTCCCGCTTTTCGCGATTTTGGCCAACGCCGGCTATCGCTGGATTTAATCGCCGAGATATCGCGTTATTATCAACGCATATCTCCAAGGTGATTAAAAATCCGGCGATAGCGGCGAAATGCGGGATTATCGCTGGGAATCCAGCGATAAACCTGCAGCGATAGGGGAATCCTTATGTTTTAGGGAGATGTGGACTTAGCCGTACAATCCACCTCCCATGATACAGATAGGCAAGTCAGGATTTTTGCAGACGTTAATTACCGGCGATAAATGCGGTTAGCGCTGCTTTTTTAATTGCTTCGCAGTTCTGGGGCCGCGTTGATAATAGGGCGAAGTTGTGTCTGCGAGTGTTTCCATGACGTGTTAGTCAGGAATGCCTACTTTGCATGTCATTAGCGATATATATCGCTGACATGCAAAGCGGCACCAAAACGGTCGCTCTCGCCATAAAGCTGTCGCTAACAGCTGTTAGCGACAGCTTGCTAATAGGGCGATAGAAATATCGCCGCTTTAGCGGCAAAAAGTGCAGCTAAAGCGGCGATACCGCCTTTGCTAATATGCCCCTGTATTTTTTGCCCATTTAGCACAGACATAGTGCTAAAAGTTGCACCAAAATACAAAATTTTCTCCAGAAGACACCTCCTCAGAACCTTCCGTCAAAATGTCAGGCTTGCTCACTTCGCTCGTGTGCACTATACTTCTTTACAACAAAAAAGACCATTTTGCCAGGTTATGTAAAACTTTAAGTGAAGAAAGGACAAGTGTAAACTGAATAGAAAACAATAGTGGTGATGAGAGCAAATTTATTTTCCATATAGATGGAGAGAATGTAAGTAGGGTGACTACTCATCCCACATGTGGATTGCTTTGAATGGGGTGGAATTTAAAGTGTTCGCTGATTCGTGTTCCCCATATACATTGATTGATCACAGCATTTTCATGGAAAGATTCAAGGGCAAGGAAGATGAGATTCGTCAACCCGATATCCAACCTGGGGGTTACAACAAAGACCCTATTCCTTTGGTGCGTATGGTGACTATGAAAATCTCTTTTAAATATAGGTCAACCATTGGTAATGTGTACCTATCAGAAAAAGGTTTTAATTTATTGGGATGGGCTCATCAAAAAGGTCTAGGGATTGTTTTGAACCCTAACAATGTTGAGCTAGTGTTGTCAGCGGATGTATTCAAGAAGTGTGACCTCAAAATGCTGTGTGAAGGGTTCCCTGAGTTTTTTTTAGAAAAGCTGGGTCATCTAAAAAACTTCCAGCATAAAATTAAAGTGAAGGACAACGCTGTTCCGGTGATACACAAAGTTAGACCAATTCCTCACCTCATGCAAGAGCCACTCATGGAAGAGTTGAACGAGCTGGTAAACCAAGGCATTATAGAACCCATCAAGAGCTCTTTATGGTTGGCGCCAATTGTGGTAACGCAGAAGGCTGGGGGAAGATGTTTTCGTCTCTGCGTGGACTTAAGAGATTTAAATGGCAACATTTAGGTTGATAGATTTCCCTTGCCCAGCATAAACGACATGTTCAGCGTATTTGGCAATGCAGAAGTTTTTAGTGTCATTGACTTATCATCTACCTACCATCAGATTGAACTACATCCAGATTCCAAAGCTCTCACATCGTTCATCACGCCTTTTGGTGCTTTTCGTTTCTGCTGCATGCCGTTTGGCCTAGCGTCAGCAGCATTTCAAAGAGTAATGCAAAATGTATTGGGAGAGATCAAAAATGTTCTATGTTTCCAAGATGACATTTTAATCTTTGGGGATTCACATGAACACCACTATAGTACACTCAAGGAGGTCTTGATAGCTTTGAAAAGGGCAGGTTTTACAGTAAGTAGAGACAAATGTCAGATTGGTGTAGATTCAGTGGAGTACCTGGGACACACGATTGCCAAACAAGGAGTGAATCCTAAATTAGACCTAGTTGGGGCAGTTAAACAGGTGCCTCACCCAAAGAACAAGAATTAGTTGAGGTCTTTACTAGGTCTTGTGGAATACATGACGAAGTTTGTCAAGAATTTTGCTGACATAACTGCACCCTTAAGGAGATTATTGAAAAGAGGGATAACGTTTATGTGGGATGGAGCATGTCAGGAGGTTTTTGACTTCACTAAGGAAACAAGAATTAATGCACCATCCCTAGGGAATTTTGACACCTGTCATAGAATTATTTTGACCACAGATGCTAGTGGCATTGGCGTAGGGGCTTCTTTGTCACAAGTGGTTGATGGGGAAGAAAGGATTGTAGCCTTTGCGTCAAGGGCCTTAAAGAAGGCTGAGTAGAATTACTCGATGGTTGAGAGAGAGGCCTTAGCTTTTTCTTGGGCCATAAATCATTTAAATATTTTCTTGTGGTGTTTACCGTTCGTGGTGCGTACGGATCACATGCCTCTGATATATATGTTTTCTATCAAAGGAAGAGACATCACTACTCCTCATATTGCCAAATAGTTGCTGGGCCTGGAGGGATTTAATTTTAAGATTGAATTTGTACCTGGACTGAGAAACTGGGTGGCCGACTGTTTATCCAGACTACCCAGTTTAGGAGGGGTGGACAGAGATGGCTGTGATGAGAGTGAGATTGTTGGTTGGGTGGAGATTCCGGGTATCACGGTGGAGTAGTGGGACTCTGGGGTGGAAAATGATGTAGTTCTCAAACAAGTCTAGGAAAAAATTATCCTGGGGTGGCCTGCGAAACCTAGTTCCCTTATTACTGAGTTGCAGGATTTTTGGGCTGGAGGAATTAATTATGTAGTGTAAATAACAGAGTTATGAGAGAAAGCAGGTTGATTCCTCCGGCTGATTTAAGGGAAAGAATTGCTATTATTGCTCATGAAGGACACTTGGGCAGAAGTATCCCTAAAGCCAAAGTTAGAGCCACCTATTGGTTCCCCAAAAGGGATAGTGTTGTTGAAAACATTGTGAAGGATTGTTTAACATGTGCTCAGAGTGATAAATTTAGGTCTGTTAGATCGTCACCGTTATCTCCCGTGGTTGTTCCCTCCAAACCCTGGGACAAGTTAGGGCTGGATATTATTGGTCCTTTAAAGAATTCTCTTTGGTTAGGCAAGTTTATGTTGGTTGTGGTTGATTATCACTCCCATCGGATTATGACAAAAGTGGTGAATAACATCAACACTAAAGTTCTTATCAATTTTCTTCAGGGTGTGTTCACTACGGAGGGAGTCCCCAGTACTTTGATTACTGATAGTGGGATTCATTTTGCCTCTGATGAAGTGCATCAGTTTTTAGAGAAGTGGTCCATCCATCACCTCAAAACAGCACTGTACTGCCCGAAAGCTAATGGGCTGGTGGAGAGGGTGAACTGGATAATTAAGGAATATTTTTTAATATTGGCTCAGGTTTCAAGTAATCCGGCTGATGAGGCCCTCCAAAATATGTTGTGGTCTTACCACACTGCTCCCAATTTGGTTACAAATGTCTCTCCTTTCCTGGCATTGAAAAAACGGTTGCCAGGGACCAAATTGTTACCTAATTGGTTGGGAGGGAGGGGGTGAGCCACGGTGGGTGTGTCGGAAAGACATGGATAAGTTGAGGAGACTCCATCAGCAGAATTACAAGGAAAAATACGATAGTGGTCAGGGTGTGAAGGAAGGCAGGTAGAAGGTGGGCATTTGGGTGCTCACCAAACTTCCAGTTTCTAGACAAAAAGGCTTCAGCAAATTCTCAAGACCAATGGAAGTGTTCAAAGTGGGTAGAAATGTAGTCACTTTGGATGACGGTAAAACATGGAGTATGGACAGGGTTACTTCTTGTAACCCCGTGTTGTTAGATCAGAAACACTGTGGTGAGTCTCGTGAGGTGTCTGGGAATGGTTCCAGTAATGGGTTGGAGAAGAAGAAGGTGCGGGTATCCAAATCTCTGTGTTGGCATAAAGATTATGTGATGGCATGATTCTGCAATACTAAGAAATGAATTTATCTCACATTTCTTTTGTTTTATGTACTTTATGATGCGATGGAAAAAGTTCTGATGTAGGAGGGAGATGTGTTGTATTTTAATATGTTATTTTGATTTTCATGTCATTCGCTAGGATGTATTCCTTAACTTAGGTTGTATATTATTCTTATGTTCACAGTAGTTTATCCCACTCTTTACCTTGCCCTGCTAACCCTATTTCACTTCCCCTCTTGGCGAACTCCTGCATTCCATGACAGTTGGAATGGGCAGGAATCTGTTGAGATCATTGGCACAGCTTTGAGAGCTGCCTGTGCTGTCACGCAATAAATAACCATTGGACTACCTTTGTCTGCTGTCTATTCTATTACAACACACAATCAGTGCTGCAGGCCCACTAGTAGCATTTAATTTACAGGCCCTAGGTATATATGGTATATCACTTTACAAGGGACTTACAAGTAAATCAAATGTGCCAAACATGTGTAAACCAATTATATCATGTTTAGAGGAGAGAACACATGCACTTTAGCACTGCTCAGCAGTGGTAAAGTGCCCAGAATCCTAAAGCCAACAAAAAGAAGATCAGAAAGTTTTGGGATGCCCCTTCAGAGAGGACCTTTTCCAACAATGGGCCAAGATGTGGTCAATTTCCAATAGAGCTCCCAACCACCCGTACTCTCTGCTGTAGTATCTTCTGTGCTGACAGGGTACATGCTGCCTACAGAGCCCCCTCCTCGCCTGTGAGGGACCTGGGCATCCGGAAGGCTGCAGTACTGCCGTCCAGAGCTCACCGCGATGAGTGCAGCAGCTGCCATGCTAAGCCCACAGCAGGAACAAAGATGGCGACCGTATGGCTCTGTGAGGGGCTGGGAGACACACACAGGTGGAAAAGTTTTCTGCCTGGAAACGAGTGGGAAAACATTTCAGGCCATGAACAGCGCACTGCTGCGCGACCCCACCATGATGCAATAATATCATATAAATGCCATAGATTTTGTGGTGGAGTCCTTGTGGACTTGGAGCCGTGTTTGTCCATGAAAAACACAAGTAGACACTGTAGGAAATTGGGTTACTGGTGAGGGGGTGAAACCAAATTCTTGTCAGGGTGAAATATGCTTATCCCTCTGGTAGCTTGGCACAAAAGCAGCCAGGCTCAACTTAGAGGCAATGTGTAAAGATTTATGCAGCACTTCAAACAGTAATCAAATGAAAACAAAAGAACAAAAAAATCCCACACCAATTTAGAAAAATAGAGTAAAATCTAATAAATTATTTGGAATCAAAACAACAAAAATCCAATCAGTAGAATAGGAGATATTATATTTTAAAGAGTTAAGTGAAAACAGTGCTTTGAAGGACAAAGCATCAACTGTGGCTATCTGGTCGCGCCGGACTGGGACAAAGTCACAAGTTTTGGCTGACTGCGATTGAATGCAGGCCGGATACAGGGATCAAGTTAGGCCTGCTGCACAAAGTACCTTAAATCCTGGTTTGAGGAGAATTGTGAGATCCCACATCAAGGATGCGCTGCGCAGCAGTGGTTCCGAGGAGGCTGCGGTGCTGTGATGCAGAGTCCTGAGCCAGAGATGAGGGGCTTGTGATGTGAAGCCCTGTATCGAGGCTGTGTCAAGCAGCGACGTTTCAGAGGAAGCTGCAGGGATGCGATACAAAGTCCTGCGTCTTTGTCGAGGATGCCGTTGATGAGGGGCTTTTGATGCGAGGGCCGGTGTCATGGATGCGTTGCACAGGAACATTTTCGGGGAAGCTGCAGGCTGCGATGCGAGGTCCTGCATCGGGGGATGCAGTGGTTCTGATGCAGCTGCGAAGAGATGCATCACACTGTGTTGGTTTTCCTCACAGGACGACAGCTGGGCTAGAAGAGCATCTTCAGTCTACTTCCAAGGGTCCAGGACAGGGGTGGCACCACTTGGGGGTAGGACTCACATCAGGCAGAGTCCAGTTGCTGAGTTCAAGGTGGTTGGAGCCTTTTCGGTACCTGAGCCTCTGATCAAGAGGCCAGCCAACTAAGCCTTGGGGTCACTCTTGTGGTACTGGGTTCAATATGCAGGTCCAGTCCCTCTCACTCAGGTAGCCGGGCAGCAGAGTAGCATTCTGTGGTGTCGGTTCAAGGAGAGACGAGAAGCATAACAGGTAAGTGGTGTTTATTAGAAGATACACCTCATCCAACGGCGATAGCGCAGCAACTGCCAGACCTCAGAATCCTCTCACATGAGAGTTCTCTGAAGGTTCTAACAGTGACCTCATTGGCAAATGAGGTGGCACGCCACACTTCTCCCTTCCATACAGGAAAGTACATAGCAAAGCTTAAATATTAAAATGTATGACAAGAAAAGGAAAAAACAGCAAATAAGCAAATTCAAGAAGAGCAACAAATCATGCTACAAAATCTTTTAGGTAAGCAGGTTTCCTGATCACTCTGATACTCCGCCTGTGTATTGGTGGAACACTTCTAAAAGAACAATGCAAACCTGAATTACAAGATCCACTTACCGCTGGTAGTGGTCTCAACAATGAGTGGTCAACGGGATCAGATATTTTGCTTGTGATAGTAACTCTGCTCTTGTTCCATATGCGACCATCATGTGTCTTTACAGCATTTTTGAAACATTTGATTACCTGAAGTTCCTTGGTGAACTTGGACCATTCCGCACACCCTTTCGGAGCCTTTATTTTTACAAAATCACCCACATTGACTTCCACATCTCTCACACACCTATGACAATCAAAATCTTCCTTTCTTTTGTGCTGAGAAACTAACTCTTTCTCTCTCCACAAACCAGGAGAATTGTCAACACATCCTTTGCTCCACTTCATCCAACCAGGACACACAAGGGTAGATGCTGATCTACCTTTGAATAATTCAAAGGGCATCTTCCCGGTAGAGCCATGAGGTGAGAACCTATACCCCATAAGTCTGTTGGATAACTCTTTTTCCAATCCAAACCATTCACTCTTGCTAATTGGATGCCTTCCTTTAGAGTTTTGATAACTCTCTCAATCGCACCATTAGTCTCAGGATGATATAACGCAGATTTTTTGTGAACAATGCCACACCTCTGCAAAAGGATTCTGTCTCATGAGAACAGAATTGCACGCCATTATCAGTAAGCAGATACCTGGGAAAACTCTCTCTCTTAAACACACCTTCTAGGAACCTGATAACCGCAGAAGAAGAAATGTCCTGTACACACGACACTTCAACCCACCTAGAATACAGATCCATGAGCACAATGACATAAGGTGTAGCATGTTCACCTCTTATTGGACCAAGAATATCCATTGCAACTTCTTCCCAAGGGTATTTGGGTAGAGTTCTGCAAACCATGGGTAGTTGGTTAGTCTTGAGCCCTTTGTCTGAAACCCTACGCTCCACACAATTTCTAATCAAGCTTTCAACATCATAATCGAGCGTGGGCCACCAAAAATCCCTCCTAAGTCTCCCTTTAGTCTTCACTATGCCCATGTGCCCTTCATGTGCCAGACGTAAAATTTTACCTCTCAAACTTCCTGGAGGAATTAATCTTGTGCCTCTCAACAGAAACCCTCTGTCGACTGCAAGCTCATTTAACACCTTTTCCCAACATCCTGTGAATTCCTTGAGCTTAGATTTATCCCTCGTACCTGAAACAACTATATCTCTAATTTTACACAAAGTGGTATCCTTCCTTAAATCATCTAACCACTCTTCTTCACTAATGGAACCTTCGGTCACTTCGCACACACTCACTCCCTCCTCCTGATCAAAATCATCATAAATATCAGACTGATCAATATCCAAGTCAACCAGCCTGGATAAACAATCAGCCGAAAAATTGCTAGCACCTGGTACATATTGGACAGTGAAAGAGAAGTCTTGCAAACCTACTACCCATCTACGAATGCGTGATGAAATGGAATCAAGACCCTTCTTTGCAAATATCTCCACTAGGGGTTTATGATCGGTGTGTACACCAAATTTGATGCCCCAGAGAAATTGTTTAAATCTCTTAACGGACCAAAACACAGCCAATGACTCACGTTCAATTACAGAATAATTGCGTTCTGCATCCCTGAGCGTTCTTGATATGCAAGCAATGAGATTTTCCTTACCATTCCTAGTCTGAATTAGTAAGGCACCTAAACCTTTACCACTGGCATCACATACAATCTTAGTGTCAGATGAGGCTTCAAATGATTGCAGAGAGGAGCATTTCCTAAGTCTTGTTTTACCCTGACAAACTCCTCATCACACTCTGCCCCCACACAAAATCAGTATTTTTCTTTAATAGTTTCCTCATATGAAAAGTCTTACTAGCAAAGTCCTTTATGAAGCGACTGTAATACTCCACCATTCCCAAAAAGATGAAAGTTCTTCTTTTGTCATGGGTTTTTCCAAACTTTTTATAGTATCTACCAGTTCTCTCTTAGGTTTTATTCCTGTAGCAGTGACATTGTAACCTAGATAACTTACTCCGTTGACACTGAATTTGCACTTTTCTGCTTTGAGTGTTAAACCAGCATCCTGAAGTCTTTGTAAGACCTGACGAACACGTAGATCATGCTCTGTGTTGTTTGATGCATAGATAATTATGTCGTCTTGATAGCATTTCACACCAGGTTGATTTTTCAAAATAATAGACATAGCTCTCTGAAAAACAGCAGCTGCAGATATTAAACCAAACGGCATTCTCTTGAAACGAAAGATGCCAAATGGAGTCGTGAAGGCTGTGAGATCCTGCGAACTTTCATGCAATTCAACCTGATGATAAGCTGACATCAGATCTAGAGTGCTAAAAACTTTGGCATCAGAAAAGGTAGTGATCATTTCCTCAATGTTGGGGAGGGAAATCTATCAACCACAACCTCTTTGTTCAGTGCTCTCAAGTCTACACATGAGACGAATGTCTCCATTCCCCTTTCGTGCAACGACAATGGGAGCCAACCAGTTCGTAGCTTCAACTTCTTCAATGACCCCACACTCTACCAACCTCTTGAGTTCCTTGTCAACTGCTGTCTGTAAGTGTATCGGAATCCTTCTTACTTTCGCTACAACAGGAGTGGCATTGTCTCTCAGTCTGATTTTATGCTTGTAGCCAATTAACTTACCAAGTTTATTTTGAAACAAACTATTAAATTCCTTAATAAATTTATTGCCTTTATGATCAACCTGCTCAACCTGTACCTGTGGATTTTTACTTGGATGCAGACTGACACCCAACTCTTCTTGGTGAATCCAACCCAACAGATCATCACCTTTGCAGGACACATATATTTTCCCACACGTGCTCTTGCCACAAACACCAATTGTTGCTATAAAATATCCCATCATGTCAATCTTGTTCCCCCCATACCCTCCAGGTCGTATATCCATTTCATGGAGAGGTATATCATCAGGGAATAAATTCAAAAACGTTTGTCTTGAGATAATCGTGATACGGGAACAAGAATCAAACTTCATTATTGTCTCTTTCCCATCAATGCTAACTGTTTCAGAAGGATACGCTTTCTTATGCTCCCCAACTTGCAAAACAATCTCTTGGCAAGATTCTTTGTCCTTACCCTTGTAATATTTTTTATTCCTGTTCCTGCAACACTTGCTAAAATGACCTTTGATACCACATAGGTTACAGGCTTGTGACAAAGCTGGACAGGATCTATCATTGGCCCTATGACCAGCATACCCACATCTGAAACAGGTTACATTAAAATATTGTTCTTTACTCCAGCTACCTCTAACCTCAGAAGATTGTTTAACACCAGGAACACTTTGGGATTTAACTCCTAGATTTTTAACAGCACATACCTCATTGGTATTCTCCTTTTCAGTGGAAATAGGAGCATGTACCTCTTTCTCAACCTTAAGTTCACCAACACACCTCATCATGTGTTCCACTTGCTTAGCAACAATAAGTACCTCATCAAGAGGCGGCTCATCTTTCATCCATAGTTCTTCACGTATCTTATCACTGTTGCAGCGGAGCAGAAACTGATCCCTAATCCTTTCTTCTGCCGCACCTCCAAATTTGCACTTAGACGCCAATTTCCTCAAACAAGTTACAAAATCTTCAACAGATTCGTCTTTCCCCTGACACCTTAACCCAAAGTGATACCTTTCTAAAATGGTACTCACACGCGGCAAATAATGTCGATCTAACTTTGTCATTGCGATTTCATATTCATTTAAATCTCTTCCCTCAGCATGCGGAAGATCAGGTAGATTCTCCAAGACATCCTGTCCCTCTGCCCCTAAACAATGTAGTAACAGAGCATGTTTCCGTTCTGCACTTAAATTAGTGCCACAAACTCGTGCATAATTACTAAATACTTTCTTCCACTTAGACCACTCTATAGATGGTTCCCCAGGAGATGAAAGGAAGAACGGAGGTGATGATACATTCTGCATTGTCACTTTGCAATGTAAGTTGTGCTTCACAAACAGAAATGAAACACATAACAGATAGACTAGATCTTAATTTACTCTCATATTGTACAGCAAAGAATAATAATAATGTATATACCACATATATTCCTATTAATCTAATGATGCTTAACTAAGATGTTCCTTTTTCTTTTTTTTACTGGAGGGCGAATTTGACGTTCCTCCGTGTTTTATATTTCCTTTTAAAATTGCAGCATAAGACTAATCTATCAGTGTTAATGTTGTTGTGAATGACACATTACTTTCATGAGTGTTAATCACCACGGATGCTGTTGGCTTTACACGCTAGTGAACTTGACTTGAACCGAGTAAGAGGGAGAAGAGTCGTTCCTCTTTACTCCGAGTCGCGCACTAGTTGTTCTGTGAGGGTTTCCCAATAAAAAAACCCGCGCACTAACGGTAATCCTCTTCCTGCCGCAAGCGCGCTCTAGATGTGTTGTGGAGATTTCCTGAAGTAACTCCCTTCCTGACGGCTTACACATGCGCAAAACTAATGGGGAGTGATAGCGTCGGAGGGCGAAGCGTCGTTCCTCCTGACTCTGTCAACAAAACGGGTTAGAGGGCGAGCAGTGGTTCCTCTGAGCCCGTGACAGGCAACCCACATACCTTGGAGCGAATAGCTTGCAACGTCAGGACCCACAGGAGACGTTAGACAGACCTCCACAGACGCGTCGACAGGCAAAGCTGCACAACTGTAGATTACTCCAAATCCGTGCGACCTTCAACGAGAACCCCTGACGGGGAGCAGGACCAAATCACTCGCTGACCAAGCCTCACGGACCGTCGACAGCCAACACCAACCACAGAGTCTAAATCAGCATCCCGCCTTGTTGAGGTGTATCACGGACCACCAGAAACAATGAATTGTCCCATCCGTCGTCGCCAAATTGTGGTGTCGGTTCAAGGAGAGACGAGAAGCATAACAGGTAAGTGGTGTTTATTAGAAGATACACCTCATCCAACGGCGATAGCGCAGCAACTGCCAGACCTCAGAATCCTCTCACATGAGAGTTCTCTGAAGGTTCTAACAGTGACCTCATTGGCAAATGAGGTGGCACGCCACACATTCCTTCTTGCAGAGCAGCACAGCAATCCTTCTATGACTTCCACAGATCCAGAGGCTTACTCAAGAGTTCATTCAAATGGTCCAATATTTATACCTGGTGCCCATTTTGAAGTAGGAAATGTTTCTAGAGACTTCCACCCTCAGAGGTGCTTGAAATTTCCTGCCTCCCTGTCCTGGCAACTGCTTGTCTGAGGTCACAAAAGACTCCTGCCAAATCCTTTGTGAACGTGCTCAGGCAAAGTCTTTGTGATGTACAAATGTAGTAGGTGACAACTCCTCTCCTTTCATCAAGTCATAGATGTCCTATCCTGTCAACACCTATTCCCCTTTGTCTTCCTGTCTGGGAGTAATACACATTGACCAACTGCCAGCTACACCTAGTCCTGTGACCCATGATACACGCTGCAGGACCAAGTGGCTAGTACAAGAAAATGCCAATTTTCTAAAAGTGTAATAAGAAAATGGGCAATCCAATCAACCTTTGTGGGCTTGGATAATGAAGTGAAAAAGGTAAAGGTGCCTACAAGGGATTCATTCAAAGGATATGATTTTGAGTAACTTTATCTTAGATGAAGCGCCATCTAATGACACCAAATGGAATAACTCAAATCAAATTCAACAAAATCGATCACTAAATCAATTACAACAACTGGGTGTATCAAACTTTAAAAATTTAACAAGATCTACCTTTGTCCTGAAGATGGTCTTATTGGCTTGATGCAACGGAGACCAAAACGTCGACGCCTAACCCATCCTTCCTTTTAGTCATTGTTAATTGATTTATCCTGAGTTCCAAATCCTATTCATAGGACGGACTTATTACCTTACTTAATGGAGATGGGTAGTTATACATTGATAACTAGGATATTTTTGCATGTCTGATTTATATGTCTTCTGTTGTCAATGTATGTTTGAGTTTTCTGTTGTTGTTTCTGTACTTTCATTTTTATGCTCTTTGAAACATAAATTGAATTATCTTTCTTAATACACCCGGTCATTGTAATTGATTTTCTGATCAACTTTGTTGAATTTGATTTGATTTATTCCATTTGGTGTCATTAGATGTCACTTCATCTAAGATAAAGTTACTCAAAATCATATCCTTTGAATGAATCCCTTGTAGGCACCTTTAACTTTTTGACTTTAATTTTCTAAGAGTGGCATTTCATAATTGGACTTAAAATCCAACTTTACCATTAAAGAGGGTTTTAAATTACAATCCTAAAGACATCAAGCTCGATATTCCTATCTGCTCCCAATTGAAAGTTACCACATATTAAATGTAATAAGGTAAATGAGTGTTATCCTGTGCGAGAGGTAGGCCTCACAGTAAGAAAAGCGAGTTTAGTAGTTTTTCACTCCCAGGACCAGTACATGTCCAACTTTTTAAATCCACTGCACCCTGCCCTCTGGGATGTGTAGAGCCTACCCTATGGGTGACCTATATGTATTACAAGGGACGTTTGGGCCTGGCTAGAGGTTTTTCTTGCCATGTCAAAATCGCAGTTAGTGGCCTTTAATTTACAAGCCGTGGGTATAGGTAGTACCACTTTACTAGGGACTTACAAGTAGATTAAATGTGCCACTTGTTATGAGTCAATGTTACCACGTTTAAAGGAGAGAGGAAATGTGCTTCAGCACTGGTTGGCAGTGGTAAAGTGTGCAGAGTCCTAAAGCCAGCAAAAACAAAGTCATCAAAAACAGGAGGATGGAAGGCAAAAAGTTGGGAGAAAACCACACTAAAGATGTCAGGGCCAACAGACACTGATCATACTCACAACTGTGCTTTGACTGACATCAGGACCAAATACTACCAAATTGAAAAGAAGGACGTCGTCATCAATTGGAGCTGTCAACATTTTGATCTCTCCTTATATTGCCATCATTAAAAAGCATCACAGAATATGAGCTGCTGATATCTTTCCACATATACGCTCCTTTTCTGGCCAACAAAAAGCAAAACAGGCATTTCAATAGCAGGAATATGATTTTGAGTCACAATACTGGCATGGCATCATCATCATTACAGTAAACTACGTGCCTCAACACAAGTGGCCAGATAGCAAGGAAGAACAACTTCAGTTGCAAAGTATGAATGAATATGTGGTTAGTAACAGAAGGAGTATGCCCAAATGCTCTCTTGACTGATAAAATAGAAGACGTCACCAAAGTAATGAATACTAAGGGTGGGCATTGGACTCCGCTAGTGGAGTTTTCGGAGTTTGGCCCACTCCGCACTACGCTTGGAGTGCGGAGTTCGTAACAAAAAAAACTCAGCTACACCGCGTAGCGGAGCTTACCGCCCACTACTTTAGATTAAAAACTGCCACTGTGATCCTCTGAATTTGGGCTGGCATGAATGAAGATCAAAGTGACTCTGAGGCGGATGCGGACTGGAGCTGTCCCGTGCCTCCTGTGTCCCAACTGAGGCATCTCCAACTTCCCCTCTCCCTCTCGCGAGATCTCCTTCCTGTTACTGTACTTCCGTGAAGATGGCAGCGGGAGACTGAGATCAGATCAGAGCCAGCGATAGTGTCGAAGCCCCGTGGCGGTTGGCGTGCAGCTCGGCATGGAGACCTCAGGTAAGAGGCAGAGCCGAGAGGCAGAGCCTAGAGGCTGACAACTTCCCGGGGGCCAGTGGTTCACAGGCACAGTGTGTCAGCGAGGAGCCACGCTTAACAGTACTACAGTCAGTGCACAGTGCACACATTCCTGCTATCCGAGCACGCCATGTCGGATAATTGAGGACCTGCAGGACCTAAACCAGACAGGGCCAGGTCCTTCACTGTCTTCCTGCTGTCTGCTGTAGCCGCAAGCCCCAGCCCTCACAAACTCTGCATGCTCACGGAACTCCGCGGAATCTCATGGAGTTTTCCAGCAACTCTGTGTAATTCCGCAGAGTGAAACTCCGTGAGCTATGCCCACCCCTAAGGAATACCTGGAAGCTGCAGTAAGTGTCAGATTTATTCATGTCATGAAAAAAGCATATCAACTATAGTTGCTGGGCTGCTTTACATTAGAGGGATAGAGTAGAACCGTATTTACTTAGAAATGGCGCTCCTGTTCTCCTCCCAAGCAACTGCCAGATGTCAGACTTTCTTACGCAACATACACATCTTGCATATGTGCAACGGGCTGTTCATGATGTCTAGCATAGGTTTTGGACAAAAGAGAGAGTAATCCCTCAAACTAAGGGAACAAGGTTGTATGAACCAAGTATCTAAAAGACTCCCCTTAGTGAAACCGAAAATACAATGTAATTTGCACTTCCCATGCAGTCAATCCATATTCAATCTAAAATACTTACACACTTACTCACATATATGAATAAACGAATACCACAAGCAAGTTAAAAAAGATATATATGGCTTTAATCTTATTATGTAATCAAAAACAATCATTAAAATACATATATTAAGGAGGACACATACACATGAAAAATAAAAACCAAGGAGGATATTCCAAAGTCAACACAGTTTGTCTTCTAATTCATGCACCTCTACATGCTATGTCACAAGATGTCCATGAAATTCATTACTAGCACAAGGACCACCAGTGCACCGCAGATCGTGCCTTTCTAATCCGTTGATGAGTTTTGGCAGAAACGGTTAATAAACACCACCTTCTTCAGGACTACTACATAGATTACTCCTCCCTAAAGCAGATTTGCAAAACATCTCAAATTTATGTGGGGAGTTGATCACCCTTAATCACATATAGACCAGGTTCTTCAAACTCTGGGACAGGGCAATGAAGGAGAAGTTATCGAGTATATCTGTACTCTTTGTGAAGGACACACGCTTGAACATCAGGACCGAATCCAGATAATATTGGCTACAATTTTCATTGACCTTTTGAGGAACCTCTATATACACCATTTAAAAGGATGTCTTTGTAGTGTGCTTGGAAACCACTCTCCTTTTGGTAATCCCTCCTGTCTTCAGGGAGGAGGCAGATTAGCTTTGCTGTGTGTTCCCACTGATCTATCATGTACCATGCCAATCGAACTGATCCACTGGCTGTTATGATAATCAAGAACGCCTTAGTAGCTACGTTCATTCCTACAGCTCTCTAGCTTCCTGAAGACTTTACCTGGGGGTACTGACACTGCTGACCTCAAAGTGACCCAACACACTAATGCACAAGCTGGGACCATGATAACCGCCCTAGGTAAGAAATAGGGGTTTGGAGTGCAGCGCCTTGTGTAGTTTTAAAAAGTCTGGGGAGACTAAAGAAACTTATGCTGTGGACTTCGAAAAGTTTGTGACTATTACATAAGCATCACAACCTGATTCTTTTGGTAAGCCTTCAAGACAGGAAAGGAAGCCCATAAGACCTTTGTTAGAAATGGGGTCTCTAGTTGGCAGAGGTTTGCACCTTTGTCCAAGTAGGGACCCTTCTTCCTATTCAGGGTAAGGAGGATACACTTCTAATATAACCCCTGCTTACCCCCTTGGTAGCTTGGCACGAGCAGACAGGCTTATCTCAGAGGCAGTGTGTAAAGCATTTGTGCATGCAAACAGTAACACAGTGAAAACACTACAAATGGATACCACACCAGTTTAGAAAAATAAGTAATCTTTATCTAAACCAAACAAAACAAAATACGACAAAAATCCAACATATAATACTGTAAAAATAGTTACTGTGCAAAACAACCTTTAAGTTGCAGGAAAAACGTGAAAATACAGTTCCTCGGACTTGGTAGGTCCGTCCGGGGCTACCGTGTTACTGAATACGACAGAGTCTAACAATTCCAGCCAACCACGTCGATACGGGTTAGCTAAAGCGCCAACAGACTCGGAGACAGTATTTTTTGTTGTTGCGGCCGACACAATTGCACGAGCCGGTCCGGGGCAACCGTCGCGGTTGCGATGTGAGATGGAAGCGTTGCAGCGTGCGGTGTCCTCACAGCTCGGTGCAGGCAGCAGCTCGTTGATGGAGTCGGTGAGACCAAGGCTTGCGTTGCAGGGTGAGACGATGCTTGATGCAGTGCTGGCAGGTCACGATGTGGCGACGGAGCCGGTCGATGTCCGAGTCGGGCAGCGACAGAGTCGATGACGTCAGTGCAGCGTGAAGCGAAGCGGTGTGGAGTGCGATGCCCACAGAACGCAGTGCAAGCAGTGGGTCGTTGACGGAGTCGTTGAGACCAGGGTTGCGTTGGGAAACGAGGCAGTGCTCTCTACGGTGCCTTCAGATCAAGGAATCATGCGATGGACCCGGTGACAGAGTTCGGTTACCCTTTTCTTCTCCAGGCAAATGAAACCAGCGGTTCCAGAGATGGTGCCCAGAAGCTTGGTGAGGTCTTTGATGTTCCTGAGACCTCGTGAACAGGGGGCAAGCTCCACTTCAAGCCCCTTGGAGATCTTCCTCAATCAGGGGACACAGCACAAAGCAACGTCCTTCTCCTTTCCTTGGCAGAAACAGCCACTGCACGCCAACCCCAGACAGCACCCAGCAAAGGGGCAGTACTCCTCCTCCAGTTTCTCCAGCTCTTCTCCTTGGCAAGAGTTCCCCTTGATTTCCCAGAAGTGATCTAAAAGCCTGGGATCTGGGCCCCTCTTTTTATACAGCAAAATCCTTTGTTCTCTGGTGGCAGAGAAGACCTGTGCTCAGTCAAAGCCAGTTCTGTCCTCTCTGGTGCAGCTTCCTGGCAGGAGGTGGCGATATCATTGTGTCAGGCAGACCAGGCCCATTCAGGTGAAAGGAAATCTCCTTCCCCTACTCTTAATGCAACTCAGGTTTATTCAGCCCAGCCCTGACTCATCCAGAATTTCTGGAGCCACTGCTCTTCCCCAGCTCCTGTCACTCCAAAGCCAGACAGTCAATACACATCCTAGCAGAGGCACACTGTCTGCCTAAGCAAGAAAATACCTCCTTTCTAAAAGTGGTATTTTCAAACACAGAATGTAAAAATCACCTTCACCAAAAGATGCATTTTAACATTCTGAGTTCAGGCATACTTAACTTTATGTTACTACCTTGTTCCCAGTGGTAGTTATGTTTATAAGATATTATAAGCAAACTCCATATTCTATCCTATGGGAACAGGTAGCCTTGCAATAGTGAAAAACGAAATTGGCAGTATTTCACTATCAGGACATGCCACACACACCAGGGCATGTCCTACCTTTTACATACACTGCACCCTGCCCACAGGGGTACCTTGGGCCTACCTTAGGGCTGACTAACAAGTAAGAAAAGGGAAGGTTAGGGCCTGGCAAGTGGGTGCCCTTGCCAAGTCGACATGGCAGTACCAGACTGCACACAGGCTCTGCAATGGCAGGCCTGAGTTACATTTACCGGCTGCTTTTGTGGGTGGCACAATCAGTGCTGCAGGCCCACTAGCAGCATATGATTTACAAGCCCTGGGCACACACAGTGCACTGTACTAGGGACTGACTAGTAAATCAAATATGCCAATCATGGAATCACCAAACCATCAGAATAATTTACAAAGCAAGCACTTGTGCGTTGGCACTGAACAGCAGTGGCAAAGTGCCCAAAGTATTTAGAACAGCAAAACGAAGTCCAACACACAGTAAAATAACAGGAGGCAAAGGCAACAAATACAGATGAAACCCACGCCAATGATGCCAGGTTTAACAGTGTTATTTCAGTGCTGTGATCTTGGCAGAAACCTGACTGGTATTGGCCTAGGAGTTGGTGATGATCTATGTGGTTGCAGAGTTGGATCTGTAAACATTTCTCGATAAGCTTCACCAGAGTGGGAATGTTGGAGATGGGACGGAAATTGTTTAAGTCTGAGTAATCTGCCGTTGTCTTTTTTAGGATGGCCCTATTTTTAGGCAGTCAGGGATAGTTCCTTGAAGGAGTGAGGCATTTACAATATTGGTTGAAAAAAAGAAGGATAGCCGATTCGATCTCATTAAAGACACTTGGAGGTAAAGGGTCGATGAAGTGATTGGAAGGTTTCAGCACTGTAAGCAAGTAGTGAATGTTGCTTTCTTTGAGGGGAGTTAATGTGTGGCAGGAGGCATTGTTTTTGGGGGAATGCTCAGGGTGACCGATAGGAATAGCAGACTGTGCTGGATAAAGAATGGTGAGTAAGTTAGTTGGTATCAGCTCCCTCATTGCCTGTAGCTCCTTTTCAATAAATACCATTTTTTCTATGAAGAAGGATGCAAAGTATGCGCAATTTGGAAGTTTGTTGGATCCATTCCCAGGAAGGGTGAGTTGATTGTTGCTTGACAATTTCAAAAACTTTTTGGGCAATTTCTGGCTTGGTCCAGTTGAGTTCTAAAGAAATTGGCTTTTGAGTTTCGGATTCTTTTGTTGTAAGTGTTCCTCACTGATCTTAACCATTTCAGGTTCTCCATGGAAGGTGAGGATCTCCAGGCTCTTTCTGCTAGTCTCAAATTGCGTCTTTCAGTATTGAGGTTTTTGTTAAACCAGGGTTTAGAGACTTAGGTGGATACATTTTTAGCTGTCGGGAGCGCTCGAGTCAAGGATGTTCAAGATGAAGTTATTGTAATGCTCGGTAAGGTCGTGGACGTCTACCATGTCCACCTGGGGAGTCAGGTAGTTGTGACTGAGGACCGATAAGTCATTCAGGTTCACGTTCTGTAGATTTCTTTTCCAATGTTTTTTTTTACTAGAGCTTTTTTTGGGATAGCACCGGTATTGATGAGGAAGATAATATGGCAGTGGTCTGTCCAATCGCATGGTATAATAGACTCCAGTGTAGTGTTGGCCCATTTTGCAATGATTAGGTCTAGTGCCTCTCCTTTATTGTGAGTAGGGCGATCACAAATTTGGGCCAAATCGAGGTCTGATAGAAAGGCTTTAAAGGTGTTTACTACCCGGTCATACAGGTCATTCCAGTGAAGGATGAAGTCTCCCAGGAAGATCTGGGTATTTTGTTGATCAGCGTTGGTTGAGATTACTTCCGTGACTTGTTCGATGAAAGTCTGGTTGCCTCCGGGAGGGAGGTAGATTAGATGAAGATTGCAAATGAGTCTGTCATTGCTGATGACGCTCTTTAGGCAAGCAATGAGATAAGACTGTGAGTTCCCTGTAAAGGTACTGGAACACTGGTATTTCAAACAATATATACTCCTGGTGTGCTTGTTGACTCTGATGTAAGAACAAGCATTCTCATCTGCAAAGAAGGAAATGCGTCCTGCATAAGTCTGACTTTGTTTGTCATGTCTTGTGTTTTTCACATAGTAGTCTTGACAATCTGAGGGTCTACTATGATGTTCATCGGTAGAACCCCATGTTCTGCTGCTCAGGGCTTTGAACCCAGATCCCTCCAATAGTTAAAGGCAGCTACTGCTCTCACATTCCATACTATGGGGAGACCGATGGTTGGTGGGAGCTGTTTGTAGTGTGGGGGTGCAAGACTCCTTATCTGTATCCTTGGTGGAGAGATCTCCTAGATGTCCCCTGAAAATGTCTGCAGTCAAACATAACTTATGTCCTTAAATTGTACACTGGTTGTACATTTGCTGTGTAGTTGACGACATGTTGCGCAGGTGTTATGTGGGTGGGGGAGACTGTGTGCAGAGTGAATCATGCCCTCATGATGACACAAGGAGTTCCTGCACTAATACATGGATTGCCTTCAGGTTGCTCACCAGTGACAGCTGGCATGCTGTCTGTCCTTCAGACTTGTGCCCAAAGGCCCCTCGGATATCTGATTGCCTAAGGAAATATACATGTAGTCCTTGTCAGACAGGATCACCTCTTCTACCACACACAAAGTCTCATTTTGTGTTGAGCTGGGCATTGCCTATCAACCTGAGACATTGGTCAATCAAGAGGTTTTTATTTTATTTTCAGTCAGTTCAATGTACAAGGCTTGAATAGCTGAATGCTGGGACTATAACTCTGAAAAAAACATACATATCCTGGATTGATCATTTTTGGGTTACCCTTGGCTTCCCAATACTGCTCCTAAAGGAGTATGAAAACTGGATCTATCCAGCCAAAAGATGTACTTCATCAGAACCAGAACAAATACTCTGGTCTGGAAGTAGAGGAGACTGCATTGCTGGTGTGGACAGGAGCAGGAGGACAGATTCTAAGGCAAGTGGCCAACACATTTTCCTAGGGCCACCTCCATGCAGACTCAGCAAACTAAAGTCCACCAGGAGGGAATGAGTTGCCCAGAAGCCACGAGGATCTTGCCACACATGTGGCCTGAATTGACCCAAGCAAGAGTACTTGCAGAAAGCATTACCGGTATTCAAGAGGCTATTTCTAAATAAATTGGCAACCTGTTTGTTACTTGAAAAGTCTAATTTTCATCCAAAAAGGATTAAAATGTCCTGGCATTTTCAGACATAAATCTACCTGCAAAAATTCAGTGGAAATATGCCAAGAAAATGAACTATAATTTGTGAAAAACATGCAGGAAATGGTGCAGTATTACAGTTTTCCCAATGTTATTCCCGATTTGCAAACACAGAACTACCCTGTAAAGGTGTCATAATACCACCCGGTGTCCATAATACCGTGTGCGGTATTATTGCGCCTTGATACCAAGCCACTCGCAATTGGTGCCAAAGTGTCTTGAGGCTGCATTGTCCACGACGTTTAATAATAAAGTAATTTTTTGACATCCAGAAAGAATTCTGACAGGAGAACATATTTAAAGATAACCAATGTGTAGATAATACCCGTTGATGATGGGTCGAACTTCCAAAGCCCCTTGAAATCTGCGAGACATAACAATTCTGAGATACATTGCAACATACCACTATTCAAGCTTTATTGTTTAAACAGTAAGAAGTATTAGGAACTCATACGGTTCATTGTTATTTGTGCGCCAGAGGCAGTGGAATGCAATCACTGCCATTGTGGACCCAAGCCCCAGAGCAAAGTTGAAACTAAATGAGTTTGTGGAGGTGCAAAGACTGATGTCTCCTAACTTTGCGATTGTTGGTGCCGCAGTGTTGCATTTTTTGTTTTGCATTCAAATATCATGTTAATATTTAACGAGTATAATTATTGCTTACATCTCTGCACGCAAGACTTTATATTTAGATCAGTTATGATGATTATGATTATTAGTTAGTGTGTAGTCATACTAATTTAGCAGGAGCCTCAGATGGCAGATTCAATTTTGAACAAAATGTTGTATTCTTCTTTGCTGTGTATACCTTTTTCTCGTTCCAGGCACTTCTTGTGCAAGCACATTTCTCCTTGTCCTGATCAGAACCCTCCTTTGGTTCTGTTTAAGATACTATACTCGATGATGCCTGTTGCATATGAATTCCTCGAATTTGCCCACAACGTTAGCTTAGCGGGAGGAAGTTTCCCTTCAAGAGAACATAAACTGTATACTTTGCCTATTCTAGACTATCTTTAAATAACTTGTCTTTGAATTTGCCTTTTGACTTGCCTGGATCATATTCACATATGCTGTACTCAGGTCGTTATCGATTTATGACTAATTGATTTTTATTGAGATTGTAACTTTAATAAAGCGTTAATAAACATTTATGGTTTGCAAATAAGCTCTTCTCTTTTGTTACTGTGGGGCAATATAGGCTTCACTGTCATTGATATGGTGCTACTTTTGATGTTTTAAGCCTCAGTTCGACAAAAGGTCCATCCAAGTAAGATAGCAGTTTTAGACTTTGCATCCGATTTGCACAGTGCATATGGCCTGGTACTGCCTAAGTCCCCTTCTTCCGTTGAGACCCAAGACCACCCTTGGATGGTTGTGTATTTCCCCCCCCACCCCAGGGCAAGCATTTCAAACCACACTCTTTTGGATTAGGGGGAGTGACCCCCCGGCCGTATTTATTACATAATAAAAAAAAAAAACATTGATTATTATTTACATTATGTACAATTACGCAGAAAGTCCAGATACATTGATAGATACATGATGTCACTGGCTGACCTTAACATGCTCTAATACAAATCCACTCCTACCGTAATCTAAAGATGTATATACTTTACTTTCTGCGTGTCCCCTCTAGAGCCTACGGCAAGGTCAGTGACTGGCAGCCCCAGATCCCGGTAAACTACCAATACTCCACCGGAGTAAGCTTGCGTAGGGGGTACAGCTTATCGGACGGATACTTTCCCCCGGGCCCCCCCTACGCCCTGAGCCTTAAACTCCATAACGGGGCTGCGATTCTGCATACTTGCGCCCTGATGCGCATCCGCGTGCGAGGGTGGCCACAGGCCTACTGGAAAGAGTGACTCCCCCGGCCCCCGCACCCCGACAGCTTACCGACCTGCTGTCACTGCCCCTGGAGTTACATGGTGCTGGCCGCTAAGGGCCGAAGACCATGCTTACCAATCATGACCTTACCGCTGACCAGGGACACACTACTAAAATACGACAATATTCCTGCAACAAAACCTATACTGTTATTCCGTTAAAATTAACCAAACATTACTGACACTTTTATTACATATTACCAACATTATATCGACACTTTATTACACATTACCAAACAACAACGCACTTTGTATTACAAATTACCTGCAACTGAAAATCAACATCTAATTACACTTTTATTACCAATTTACCAAGATCATCACAAATTTTACGTTGAACATATCACCGGAGAACACCTGCAATGAAATTTAGGAAAATGACGCAAAACACCATTACTGTAACACACATTCGAACTGCCTGCCTTAGGGGATGGTGGGTGGGGAAAAGAAATTACGGGCTGCCGATGGCCCGGGTGCCGTTCCGGGGGGAGCGAGAGGAACAAGAGACTGTTCCCGCTCCCCCTGCCCCCTTTTAAAGGGGGGGCACAGGGCTGACCAGTCTAAACCGGCCGGCCCCCGCGTATGGCGATCGTGCAAACCGGAAGCACTGAAGTGCTTCCGGTTCATGTCCCTGCCGACCACCCGTTGGATGTTCGGGGGAGGTGGGGCCTCCACGTCATCACACGGCATGGCGACCCCCACCTCCTCCCACCCCGGGGACCGGTGCGACCGCCATAGTGGCGGCGCGCGCAAGTTTGCGCTCAGCCTTGCCCATATAGCCTGGTACTGCCTAAGTCCCCTTCTTCCGTTGAGACCCAAGACCACCCTTGGATGGTTGTGTATTTCCTCCCCCCCCCAGGGCAAGCATTTCAACCACACTCTTTGGGATTAGGGGGAGTGACCCCCGGCCGTATTTATTACATAATTAAAAAAAAAAACATTGATTATTATTTACATTATGTACAATTACGCAGAAAGTCCAGATACATTGATAGATACATGATGTCACTGGCTGACCTTAACATGCTCTAATACAAATCCACTCCTACCGTAATCTAAAAATGTATATACTTTACTTTCTGCGTGTCCCCTCTAGAGCCTACGGCAAGGTCAGTGACTGGCAGCCCTAGATCCCGGTAAACTACCAATACTCCACCGGAGTAAGCTTGCGTAGGGGGTACAGCTTATCGGACGGATACTTTCCCCCGGACCCTCCCTACGCCCTGAGCCTTAAACTCCATAACGGGGGCTGCGATTCTGCATACTTGCGCCCTGATGCGCATGCGCGTGCGAGGGTGGCCACAGGCCTACTGGAAAGAGTGACTACCCCGGCCCCCGCACCCCGACAGCTTACCGACCGGCTGTCACTGCCCCTGGAGTTACATGGTGCTGGCCGCTAAGGGCCGAAGACTATGCTTACCAATCATGACCTTACCGCCACAGGCCAGCATAGTTGCCCGACTATCTGGCCTCCCTCTCAGCCCACTAGGAGGTCATGCCCTGTATCTTGCGCCCTCCAACCATGCTAAAATGTCCTCCATGAATGCCTGATTCCCTTTGGATGATAGGTGAACCCCGTCTTGCAAAAAGAACTGATCACCCCGGATGTACCCATGTCCTATTGAATTCAGTTTCGGGGTCCTGAACAGCTTATCAAACTTATTGTTGATCCGCTTTACCGCGTGATTCAATGCTCGTACTGACTCGCCCCCTCTCCATTGGAACCTTGGGATCATGTGAGACCAGACGATCATAGCATCGGGGCACCTCTTCACCAACCATCCCACCTCAGTGAGCAGCTCCTCAACTAAAACCCTTCGTCCCAGGCGAGCCAAGTCGTTACCCCCTAAGTGCAGGATCCAGATTGCTGGTGGTCCCTTACCTTCTTTTAAAGCGCGGTTCACCAGCTCCCTGAATTGCCCCACGCACAATCCGCCCTGTCCATGAAGCACTATTCTTGTTCCTTGGCCCTGGCCTCGTGAGCTCCTGAAAAGAAATTTTTTAAACGACGGACATATGAATGGCCAACGACCCAGATTTCTTGCTGTTCCGGGGCCCGAGATTGAACTTGGGCCATCACCTGTGCTTTTCGTTCATGGACTGTTGACCGCCGTCCCCTTGAGTGACAAGGTGACATCCTCCTATTGTGATGGTGGACCGATGCAGACTTCTCCCCTGAGTCACAGGATGAAGAAACTGCAAGCAAACGTGAAAAATAGAACATCCGTCAGTGTATTGCCCTACTGACAGGCTAAAAACCTACACTACTGCACGTGATACTATGTAACAGTGTACTGATGCAAACTTCTCTCTGAGTCACAGGATGCAGAAAATTGCAATTCACATGAAACAGAACCAACGGGCTAGAGCATGTGCAGCCGCACATAGCGCTTATAGCAGTTAGAGGACCACCTACCGATCCTCTTGACCTGCTCCTCCCTTAGACCCATTGCCACTGCCTCGGTGGCTGCCCCAATTCTAAAGGAGTGGGTCCCAAAGTTAGCTGAATCCAACCCGGCATCTTGGATGGCCAAACCCATGACTCTTTTGAACTGAAAGATAGTGAGGGGTGACCCATCGCCATGTAGCAGAAGTGGCCCTGACTCGGCCCACATCCGCTGTGCCATAAAGACCTCCAGTCTGGCAACGGGGCAGCACGTATTACCTCTGCCCTGTGAAGCACTATGCTCTCACCCCTTCCTCCCTGATCAGTCTTGGACCTATGTAAGGAGATCAGCACGGAGTCCCCGTTTATTTTTACATGTTCCACCTGTAGTCCCCTCTGCCAATCCCGTTTGTTCTGTGGCAGCAGTTCTCCTACCCTGAAAGCGCCATAAAATGCAAGGGAGAATGCTGCTTGAAACAACGTAACTTCCCTTGGGGAGCTACAAACCCGCTGTAAGGCTGCCAACAACCTAGCTAGTGTTTCCAATCCTATGGGTCTCCTTTCGTCAGGCTGCGCCCCCTGCAAGCGTTGCCATCCCTTCAAAGCCTGGCGCACTACAAAATCCCTTGTTGGGTCCCCTTTTCCTTTCGCTTTAGCAAACAAGGAGATGGCCGTAATGTGGCGCCTCGCCCGTGTTACTGGGCGCCCCTTATCCCTCATAAAACCAAGATAAGCCACCACTGACCCTGGTTCGTGCCACCTTTGCTCCCAACTATCCCCCAAGAACTGACAAAATGACCAAAACGCCCCTTCGTAAGCTCTCCTGGTCCTGGGTGCTAGGCTAGCTGCCACGAGGTCCGATAGGTGGGGGCACCAAGTTGCCAA
Source organism: Calotriton arnoldi (assembly GCA_963921515.1). NCBI lineage: Eukaryota > Metazoa > Chordata > Amphibia > Caudata > Salamandridae > Calotriton > Calotriton arnoldi. The sequence continues at coordinate 204,592 of CAWUFW010017330.1, read as the reverse complement.
AGCTGTTCTGGCAAAAGTGTTGGGTGCATCGCTGCTTCTGGGAGGTAGGACCTGAATGCCTGCATTTTAAAATGAGACAATGCATCAGCAGCATGATTTAAAATACCCGGCACGTGTTTGACTCTAAAAAGTACATTTAATTTCATACACTGTAAATCAATCTCTTTTAGTAGCCGCAGGATCATATTGCACTTTGCCGTTTGATTATTAATGCTTTCCACCACCCCCATGTTATCTGACCAGAATATTACAGACTGATCTCTCAACTGTTCAGGCCAGACGGACAGTGCCACCAGGATGGGAAAGAGCTCCAGGAAGCTTATGTTACTTGTGAGCCCAGAGTCTCTCCACCAACCCGGCCACCGCCGTGCAATCCATTCAGACCCTAAAATGGCACCGAAACCTTCGCTACCTGCCGCGTCGGTCATCAATCCCAACTCAAGACTGGCTCTGGGCGGACTAGGCCACACCACCCTACCATTGAAATCGCGAAGGAATGCCTTCCAAATGAGCATGTCCTGTTTGGCCTCGCTGGATAGTCTGGTGTGATGGTGCTTCTCTTTGAGCCCAGACATAGCCTGCGCAATGGTGCGGGAAAAGGGCGTGCCATCGGGATTATGCTCAGTGCAAAGTTCAACTGCCCCACTACTTGCTGCAACTGATGCAGAGTAACCTTTTCCTTTGAAAGGCATTGCTGTAATGCTAACCTGAAATCATGTACTTTCTCTGCCGGCAACCTAGATACCCCTTCCACAGAATACAGCTCAATCCCTAGGAATTTAATCTTTGTGCTAGGGCCCAACATCTTACCTGGTGCCAACGGCACACCGAACTCATGCATGAGGATGCAGAAATTTGCCAAGGCTGTCCTGCACTCCCCCGTTCCTGGGGCCCCCAAGAAGAGAAAGTCATCGAGGTAATGTAAAACCCATTGGTGACCTGAGTCCCGCCTGAAATCCCACTCCAAAAAGGAGCTAAATTTCTCAAAATAGGCACAAGAGACTGAACAACCCATTGGCATACATTTGTCCACATAATACTTCCCCTGAAATTGAAAACCCAGGAGTTGAAAATCCAGAGGGTGCACTGGCAGAAAGCGGAACGCTGACTCAATGTCAGATTTTGCCAGCAATGTCCCTTGACCCAAAACTCTCAGCATGTCCACTGCCTGATCAAAGGATGCGTATTTCACACTGCACAGTGCGTCTGAAATTGCCTCATTCACCAAATTCCCCCTAGGCGCTGACAGATTGTGGATTAAGCGGAACTCGCCCTGCACCTTCTTGGGAACCACCCCCAGTGGGGAGCAGACGAAGTCCTCCATTGGGACATTGTCAAATGGACCTGCCACTCTACCCAGCCTTACTTCCTTCTCAATTTTTGCTGCTGCTATACCCTCATTGGACCTAACTTAAAGCTGATTCCTGCAATGCGCCACACCCTTGTAACCCTGCGCCGGGATCCTAAAACCTGCTAAAAAATCCTCCCTTATCATCCTTGCAGCGTCTGGGCAATTATACATGTTTAACCAAGGGATCATGGCGCTGATGTTTATGGGGGATCTAGCCTTTTCAAAGGGCCGTCCCTCATTCCTGTTTCTTGCCTCCTTTTTCTCTGGATTTCTTGAAACACTTGGACTCGGGATGGGATGCGTTTCCACAGAAACCACAGGAGTGTTTGAACCTACATGTGCCTGGCGCTCTGTTACAGGTTCATTTATTGTAGTCAAAACACACACCCTTCCTTCCCGTGCCCCCCGTCTTCCCTGCGGAGCCCCCCATGCTTCCAGTGGGGCCTGAACAAAAGGGCTGGTACCGCACAGTGTCTTGTGCCTGCCCCCGACTGTCAGATGGCCCCTGAACCAAATGCCTCAGATGAATAAACATGTCGGTCTGATTCCATCCTAATGATGGATCCTGCGCCTTTGCCCTTCTAAATTCCTTATCATACTCCTTCCACCCATTGCCCCCCTGTGTAGCATGTGCGACAGTGATCCTATTTTGATAACAAGCCATCTCGGACCCAACCTCCGGGAAATGCTCCAGCATGATTGCCATGTATATAGTGAAGCCTTGTATCCAATTGGCTAAATTCTCCTCCACTCTGTACTTCAAAATTATGTTCGCCCACTCCTTATGATGTGTCCACTCCTTATTTTTTCTCGCTTCGTCCCTTTCTGCCTCATCTATCAAAAGGAAAAAATGCTAACATATGCCCCCTTCCAGATTTTTTCCTTTGTTTCCTGGGACAAATGTCGCCCCAACTGTTCCCTGTCTGAACGCATCTCCCCCAAACCTAAAGGAGGCAATGGCTTAATCATACCTGCTGGTGTTGCTGTATCAACCGGCTTTGGTGCTCCTGGATCTGCTGGTGCGCTTACTGGTACCACCGGGCCTCCACCACCACCTACTGGTACTGTGACCACAGGCGTTGCACCACCAACCGGTATTGCCGGCACCCCATATTGCACTGGCGCACTTACTGGTATTACCGGGCCTCCAACACCACATACTGGTACTGTGACCACAGGCGTTGCACCACCAACCGGTATTGCCGGCACTCCACTTGGCTTGTCTTTCCCCAACTGAGCCATAATTTGTCTAGCCCTCTCAAGTGCGTCTCCCCCGTTACCTGATGCCCCCGCTGCAGGAGACCAATTCCCAACTGTCTCCAGCCACGGAAGTACTGCCGCCAAACTGGACACCATGGACCACCCAACAGAGGAACCGATGGGACCTGAGGCTGTCCCTCCACCGGCACCATGGGCCCTGGCATACTAGGTTCCCCATTACCCTGTGGGGTTGGCATGGGGGCCTGCGTTGTAGGTATCACCTCCCTTGGGGCCGGCCCTGGGGCACCCCCCGCCCCTCTCCCGGTGGTCTTGTGCCTTCTTCGCTTGGGCAACGGTGGAGAAAAGGTTTTTGGAGGAACAATAACCCGCCTAGGCCTCCCCTCCTCTCCCTCAGGACCATCCACCTTCTCTTTTTAATCGATTTAAGGCCTGTCCCATAACCTGGACCTGCTGCATCAGAGCCTCCAGCATGACGTCAGTCCGCGAACGCTTCTCATTCCGCTTCACCTTAGGGGCCATTGCGGCTCAATGCACTTTTGTATACCCACACTACAGTGAGACCCTGCGCAGTGACCCGAACCACTGCACAGACCCCTACCTGGAAGTTGTAGCAGCCACTGGCCAGGCCTCTGCACCCACGCCACCAGAGCCACGGCCCACTAGCTAACCCAGTGGGTTCAGGTGAGTCGCCCACTCAAACCCGCGTGGCTCTCGGTAGCGATGGAATGCTGGCCTGCCAGTGCCGCCCTCACGAGCGATCCACAGCCTCCTCCGATAATCCTCCTCGTGCTTGGTATGTTGAGAAAATTGCCGCACTCCGTTGCGTAGCTCTTCCCACCCGAATATCGCTGCGGCTGTGGGACAAAAAAGGAATACTCTCGTGTTGCGCAGCGCGCGCTCCCACCCCCGTGCGAGTTACCCGTAAAACCAGCAGCCCCCTACACACAGGTGCGCTGTGTCTGGATGCTCCTACTGCCGGCCCCTGGTATTTCAAAACCTAGACTCACTACTGTAAAGGGACCGCTAAAATACCCTGCATGCACAGCAATCCACGCCCCTGAGACACTCCCCAGCTGCCCCCTCTGCCCTACACACAAGCACAACAACAGTGCAGACAATCTGCTAATGCTACTCTATGCACCCCTGCCCTCAAATTATTAAAACGATTGCGTGGCTCTGTCCTTTAGGCCAAGGAAATGTGGAGATGAGCCAGAAAACTACTGATTCAAGCCACCCCGGGCCCACAGACAACCAGCAGTTCTGTGCACACAGGCCTGCACCGCTGGGGCAGAACAATCCCCACAGATCGCAACGCTGCAAACAGCTGATCATGCCGCTCCCCCGTGCACACACGTGTCTCTAAATATACCGCTGATCGAGCAGCCTGCATGCCGTTTGCCGGCTTTGTTTTACCCCCTTATAAATATGCAGACTGCCGAGGCTGCACCGTGACCCACACGCGCTTACCTGCTTTGCCGATTCTGTCCTCAATACACTCTACTTCCTCCGCTCGTTTGGTCCGTTGTTCCGTGGCACCTTATTCCACTGAGAAAACGCCCGCAGCTCGGCTCGCAGAATGGCTCGACTCCCCTATCACTGCCGAAACTGGCGTTTCCTGATCACGGTTCCCAACCAGAGGCTCCGCTGTACACCCGCGACCTCCAAACACATTCCAACCTGCAACAACAAAAAAGAAAAGAAATTACGGGCCGCCGATGGCCCGGGTGCCGTTCCGGGGGGAGCGAGAGGAACAAGAGACTGTTCCCGCTCCCCCTGCCCCCTTTTAAAGGGGGGGCACAGGGCCGACCAGTCTAAACCGGCCGGCCCCCGCGTATGGCGATCGTGCAAATCGGAAGCACTTTAGTGCTTCCGGTTCATGTCCCTGCCGACCACCCGTTGGATGCTCGGGGGAGGTGGGGCCGCCGCGTCATCACACGGCGCGGCGACCCCCACCTCCTCCCACCCCAGGGACCGGTGCGACCGCCATAATGGCGGCGCACGCTAGTTTGCGCTCAGCCTTGCACAGAATGTATGCTATCATCGCGCTATTATTGTTTGAGCACGGGTTTTGCAAGGTGTGTACATCACAGAGTTTAAAAAAGAATGGAGGAAAAAATTGAACACCTGCAGCCATCCTGCACACTTTTTTCACTCTGCTTGTGGCTGCAAGTGGCAGAGGGTAAACTATTGCCTCTTGGCTGCCATACACTTGCAAGTAGCTGCCACCAGAAGTCTCTCCCTGCAAAGAGCAGGGCTTTTGTCTCTGGGGAATTCCTAAACTTGCTGCAACACTGTGCTTATGGGTAGCCTTGATCATCGCAGATAAACCTTTGCCTGTTCATAGCCTGAATGTCCACTCAGGACACACAGATAGCCGTGCATTGAACATTTTATTACCAACAAAGATCCTGCCTTTCATGGATGTACATATGGCTGTCGAGAATCAGGTGGTAAGGGTACAGAACTGTAGTAATGCACCAAATAGATTTATTCCATCAGGCTTGGACCAACAAAGAGTAACCTTCACCTCAAGTGAAGTCTGAAAATCTTACTCAGCCTCTTGAGGAGTAAAGTTTTCTGACGCTACCTGGCTGGCCAATCAAAGTTTTTGCATTGATCATCTTGATGAAACTCAAAGCCAGCCACACACCAATGTGGTGTAAATCCGAAGACATCTTCCAGTACCCAATCTAAATAAATGCAGACGGTGGTCCAAAGGATGGGAAATCCAGAGGAAAGATTCAGTAGACAAACTAAGGAGGAAAATATACGTGGACAAGGAATCAAAACATTCTGGTCACCACACACTCTTACTGCACTAGAGACAGAAAGAAGAAAATGATCCTTTTTGACCATAATATTATAATAGTTGAGGTCTACAGCTTGCTTGATTGCAGGTTCTAGGACCATATGTTTCTGTTCTGTGCCGATACTGACATGTTTGTAGTTACATTTGAACCTTCGGCTGCCATCTTTGCTGATCCATCATTCCTTGCTCAGATGTTGGAGAGGACAGGAGAATTGGAAACGGAAGGAGTGGGCCAAATGGCAAACAAGTGTTCCAAAATCAGTGACTTGTCAGATTGGAACAGTAATGGACAGAAGAATCAACATGGTTGACCCATGCACAAGTTAGATTAGAATTGGTATGAATGAGTGCAAGAAAGATCATTCACTTTCAACTATTTATTTTGGACAGCTGTGCTGATAGTGCTTTTTATTTCATGGAAGATATATTGAGCTGTTCCCTATGTCCTACCTTGCTCACGTCAGTGAACAAGGCATTTACTACTTAACAACTATAGGACAACTAGTATTCCAGGTGTAATCTAAAAGATGGAAATGCCTCTCTCTTCAGCTGTTAAGAAATATGTCCTTCAACTATTCCTTCACACTTCAAGAGATACCCTTTTCCATCTTTTCAGTTACACCTAGAGTCCGATGTATTATATAGTTATAGTTTTAAAAGGGTGAACTCTGTGTTTTCCTCTCCTCTCCCTCCATTTTATCTGAGATCCATATCTACACTATTATTTGACAGGTGAAGTAAGGGTAGGCTGACCAGATTTCACAAAAATAGAAGTAGGACTATAATTTCACATTGACTGAGGGACACAGAATGACTCAGAATAAAGTACTCATCAGCATGAAAAACACAGACAAAGAGGCATCAAGGAGAATAAATTAAATGCAACTCTTACCCAGACTATCACCAGTGTTACATAATTGATTTCGGAAGATGGTGGTAGCTATTCCTGTATTTGAACCCATAAAAGGTTTCCACCCTTTTTGATCAGTCGACCCACTCCCAAAGGCGAGGCGTGCTAAATTTAATGAAATCATCCAATACAGATGATGTAAACCAGGACTGTTCTGGCAGATTCTGGACATTTGATCACACTAGTTAACATGTGCTTTTCTTGCATGGCAAAAAGTCAAATGTAGGTTCTCACAGCGCTATTTCCACAGCCCTCTACAACCTGTCTCTGCAGTATGCAATATTCACCGACTCCGAAGCTGGAGCCCAAGATGTCGGAGCTGCTGGCTTCAGAGAACACACTCTTCAATCCATGATGAAATAATCATGAAGCTGTGATGACCCATCGAGGACTCACACATTTCAACCTTACAATTCCCACGCCTCCGTACTGTTGAGTTATCAATCTGTGAGTCCCAGCACTGAATCCATACCGGCTTCAACCCAAGGAAAATGAATTCGATTTACATTACTGGCAGCACAGCCGTCATGTCACTTGTGCCTTCTGTATTTCGGTGCACAGGACTTTAAACAGATCACCTCGTCTCCCACCATTCCATCACCTACATTACATTTATGACTTCCCTGGAAGGCGGTGAAATATAAGAGCAGAAAAGCAGTGAATCAGGCGCATTTGCAACTACCAGAGGGCTTTCAGGTCTTTAATCTATGCCGACACCTGACAGCGACAACCAGGGCAGGAATAACACCTTCAACATATTTCCCAATGAAGCAAAATTCACACTCCTAAGTAATACAAGCACTCAGCTGATAATCCATTAGCACAGTATTTTATATATTATAAAACAGGCAATTTCTGCTACACATGCCGATCTCCACACACACACACTCAAAATAAACTCACGAAAACTACCTATTTCTCCTTTACCTTAAAATAATAGGATATCCATCAATCCATCAGTGCCATCAATTCCTTAAAGTGAATGAGCAAGTCTTAACATAGGGCACTGAGAAAAGAATCACCAATTAGCATTTATGTGAATTTAAGGTTTACCGAACAATCAGGGGGATATTCTCAAGGACTTATCGCCGAGTTAGCGGCACTTTATCACAGCCAAAGTGGTGATAAATCCATCGCACTATTGACAAGCAGGTGCTAACAGCCGATATCACCAGTTTTCCTGCGATAGCAGCCGCAAAAAACATCGCCACAAATGATACCGGCAACTAACGCTAATGATATGCAGAGTAGGCGTTCCCGTGCAAAAAGCCGCGAAAACACCACTTCGCAACATTCTCAATGACCAGCCAGATCGGCGATAAGATTCAAAAACATGCGATAAGGCGCGTTAGCAGCAGGGATTTAACACCTGCTCTTACCTGGTGTTAAGTCGGACGACAACCTGCACCAGAAATGGGAGCCCAGCCCACAGACACACCAGAAGAACAACAGATGCCATGGAGCTACTGATCATGCAGATCGGAGCCCCAAGAGGGCCACAACACCCACCGCCACTACCCCCAGGCCCGCCACCCCCCCCCCAGGACCCCCCGCCCCGGACTACCACTGAGGCAGCGCAGACAAAGACAGCGGACCTTCAGAAAACGCACAAGCCTCACAGACTTAACACCAGAGGATGTCATTGCCCACTACAGGCTCAAAAGGACAACCATCCTCCGCATCCTGACCCTCATTGCCCACAGGCTGATGGTACCAACACAGCGGACAACCAACATCCCTCCGCAGACAAAGCTGCTGGCTGTGCTGCACCTGTTGGCCTCTGGGACCTTCCAACCAACAACTGCCAGAGTCGGAGGAGTCTCACAGCCAGCCCTATCAAAGTTCCTCACACCTGTCTTAGATGCCATCATCAGCTTGGTACCCCAGTACCTTCACTTCCCCCACACTGCGCAGGAACAGCTGGAGACCAAGCAAGGCTTCTACGCCATAGCTGGATTCCCAAACGTGTTGGGGGCAATCGACTGCACACATGTACTCCTCGTGCCCCCTGCCGCCACTGCACACAATTACCGCAACAGGAAGCACACGCATTCCATCAATGTGCAGGCAATAGTGGACCACCGGGGACTCTTCACCAATGTCGTCGCCAACTACCCAGGCAGTGTGCATGATTCCTTCATCTTCCGACAGTCCATCATCAACCAGCGCTTCCAGGATGGCACCTATGGAAATGCACTGCTCGTCGGTAAGTAACAACTGAACACACCACACACCTCAACTCCACCAACATACAACTCACAACTCCGGGAAGGCACACGTTACATACAACATGACAACCAACATGCCCACATACCAGACACGACAACACAACTTACTGTGGCAACCTGGGCTAGCCATGTACACAAGCCATCAACGGCATGGCACCTCAGCCACACAATTGCAGAATGTGGGGAGAGTTGGGAACCAGGCATGTGCGAAGGAGACAAGTGACCCATGAATAAGAATGTACACAATGCCAAGTGTGGCGTGGATGTGCTGGACAGACTTGAGTCTGCAGACCACAGACATTTCCATGTCGACATACACTGCTGGTGTTTGGAGTGTACTGGACAGTGGACGCAACCATATTACCTCAGCCAGTGGGGAAGATCGCGGAAATGTAGCTTGTTACGTCCCCCCCTGTAAGCGTGAGCGGAGTGGGCTGGCCCGGCGTACGCCAGGCCAGCGTAGAGGTGTGAATAAAAAGCCCATTGCCCTGGGCGTGGTTCTCTTCCAGAATGGCCAACGTGTCTGCCAGGGCGGCGCCTCTCACCCCGCCACGAGGCCGATGCCGTGAGCGGCGGTGCCTGCGATCCTGTGCGCCTGCTGCACCCCAGGCCGCTGGTCCCCAGACTCGTCTTGCCCGCCCCAGCGCACCCTGGCCTCACTGCTCACCTGGCGACACCGGCGTGTGTCAAAGAGGGCCCACCACGTGCCGGTGCAAGCTCCAAGCCCGAGGCCTGGGACCTTGGCAGCCTCCTCAGACCAACCATCGCTGGCCTCCGCGACACAGGCCCCCAGCACTCCTTTCTCGTTGACATACTCCACCGCTGCGTCCGGCCTACACTGCGGTCAAGTAGGTCACACATTTGGAATTGAGTCTTGATTATACAATGGCAGAGTACATATATTTATGGCAGATTTTATTTCACTGTACTCCCTTCGATGTGGTGCCACCAACTCTGTGCATAGCATTCCAATGACACGTGTCTGTGGGCCCCTGCTGACCGCTGCCTTCGGCCTACACTGCGGACCAGCACCGCGGGGTCACCTGTGTACTGCCTACACTGCGGTCCAGCAGGCCTCACACTAATCCAATCCAGTATGGACCAGGCAGGACACGGCATCGTCGCAGGCTGCACACACGCTCAGCACTGGTGCTTCTACCTCTGTCAACCACAAATCATCGCCACATGCCATTCCAACGTAGTGTGTGAGAGTTCCAGGAGGAGCTGGCTGAACAGCGGTTGGTCCACGCTGACCGCTGCCTCTGGCCTACACTGCGGTCAAGTAGGTCACACATCTGAAACTGAGTCTTGATTTTTTCATTGCAGAGTTTATACCATTGTACAGGCCTCATCGCAGACTGCATCCCCTTTCAGCTCTGGTGCCACTGACTCCGTGCCCCGAAATTCATGGACACTCTCTGGTTGAACTTTGGTGGCGTCTGAGTCTATGGCCTGGGTGTTGTCTTCATCATCATGTAGCTGATACTGACTTGGTGTCAAAAATGAGTCTGTAGCATTCATCTCCTCCATATTGCCTGTGTCTGCTTGGTTCTGCCCTCTGCATCATGCCCTGGAAGAACACCTTCCACTGTCCCCCGAAACCCTCCGCGACATTCACCTTGGACATCGACGAGGACCCGCTCAGCTCTCGTGGCCCTACCTCAGTGCACCGCAAGTCACCGTCCCGTGGCGGTGTTCCATGTGCCGGCCGCTGTGCATCCGGGGCCACTAACTCTGTGCAGCTTAAGTCATGGACCCTTGCTGTTTGAACTGTGAACTTCTGATTGTCTGATCACTGTTGTAGTTGTTGCCAGCACCAACCACTCCCTGAGGGCTGGCTCACACTCACCCCACACCCATCCAGCACAGGCGTCACTGGACATGTGACCCTGGCAATAAAAGGGGCCGGGCGCACGTGCCCGTAGCCAGTTCCACAAACTATCTAAGTGTGTCCGTGTGGTCATTATGTATGCATGAGGGCCCCGGGACCTACCACATTGCATTGTGCTGTGTACAGCGGACGCAACCATGTCACCTCAGGCAGTGGGGAAGACCTGGGACATGTAGCTGTGTCGTACCCCCCTGTAAGCGTTAGCGGAGAGGGCTGGCGTACCGCAGTCCAGCGTAGGGGTGTGGATAATCACCCCGGAGCTCTGGGCATGGTTAAGTTTTGGGCTTGCCAAGGAAGTTCCTAATGCGTGTGTCTCTGTTGTAGTGTCGACGCCACCCGTCCCGCAATGGACAAAGTTGCAATGTAGCATGACCCCGGAGTGCGGGCTCGGTCGAAGGGATAAATGAAGGAGCGCAAGCCTGCTCGGGGTCCGGGATCATACATGCCAACTGTTGTGTGTGTATCTGTATTACCGCAGCAGAAGCCAAAGGTCTAGCCTCAACCGCATCGCGAGTTCAGCCAGCCATGAATTCTACATCTGTGTCCGCCCTATCCTTACCATAGGCCTACACACACGTGGCCGCCCACCTTCAACGCACAACATCACAGTGTCGTTGTCAGGCTTGTGGACAAGCGCAGACAGGCATGACAATGGTGTGTTGTAGGAGTGCAAGTGATGCAACCGCGCAGCGCACACAAGTAAATAGGCTCAGGGGGAGGGAGGAGCAGCAGTGAGGCTACGTAATACACATTGATGGCGCTCATTTGCTACAAGCAGTACATGTCAAACAGGAATCACTAAGTCACACATATCACACACCAATAAACTAGGGAGCCTGCCAACACATCATGCAGAACCAACTATTGACTCATGTCTCTCTGCACTGTCACAGGTGATCAAGGATATGCACTCTGCCCTTGGATGATGACACCCCTCCGAGCCCCGAACACACAGGCCCAGAGGCAGTACAATTGGGCCCACAAACGCACCAGGGGCATCGTGGAACGCACATTTGGCGTGTTGAAGTCACGTTTCAGGTGCCTGGACATCACAGGTGGAAGGCTCCTGTACAGCCCAGACATCGTGTGCAAGATGATCGTTGCATGTTGTGTGCTGCACAACATATGTGTACGCACCAAAGCCCCATGGATACAAGTGCCAGTTGCACCGGACGATGATGAGGAAGATGAGGCAGGTGGATCACACCCCACTGCAGCTGCAGCAGGAATAGCCCGTAGGAACAACATCATTGACAATTTCTTCACATGAGGACGTCACATTGTGACAGTCCTTAGCAATCATGGGACAGTAGAAAATGACCACAGGCACAGCATGTGCAAATAAATTCATTACAACACACATTCCCTGAGTGCATGTCACTCCTCTGTACAAGCACATCACTCTGACAAGTGTAAGTGCAACATGTAGTGCCAACAATCTCTAAAATGGAAAATAGATGGTGGGTGTGTCACCTCTGTACAGAGAGGCTGTTCAGGGTGTCACGTATTCGAAATGCCATTTCTGTGTGTCAAAGATAGTACGGAATCCCACTCATCAGCGTATCACATTTGTCCAATATCATTACATAGTGGCTGTCATTTGTGACCTACAATTGACAACAGGGCTTCTTCTGGGGTCAAATATGTACCACCATGATGCAGGGATGCACCCTGTGAATCAAGTCCCACAACATGAGCAACATGGACGTAAGGGGGAATCACTGCCCCTACATTCGTCCATGCTTTCATACTTGATTAATCATAGACATGACACATCTGTGTGTATTGGAATGTATTATTCACGTTCAGTGGAGTGTTGAAGCTGTCTCAGTACTGGGCCATGCAAACAACACTACAATGTTGCCCGTGGAGGGCCAGCCAGAGTCCTTTAGGGATTGACAAGTTACTCGGAAGAGGAAGTGTCCAGTCCGCAGTCTGATTGCTGTGTCATTGTTAAGCAAACAAAGTATGGCAGTCCATGTCGAGGTCCAAGGTTATTGTCGCAGAGTGTATCGGGGGACAGTGGAAGGTGTAATTCCAAGGCATGATGCAGAGGGCAGAAGCAAGCAGTAATAAGCCATATGGCGGAGATGAATGCTACTGCTTCCTTCTTACCACTAAGGCAGATTCATCCTCATCTTCGTCCTCTGACGTTTCATGTGCCTCACATGTGGGTGGTGGTGTTTTGTCTGCAGCACTGTGTGACACTGACACATCAGGGGCCGGAGATGTGGATGTAGAAGTTGCAGCAGTATTCATCTGCGTAATGTCTTGTGGCATCACTCCCATGATGAGGATCTGCAGGGCATGGAAGATCCCATCTACAGCTTGCTCGTGTGTAGTCGTGGTAGCCATTCTTTGCGCCTGCATCCGCTCCATGTTCTCCATGACCCTCCTCATGTTTCCCTACTCACGGATGACATCGCTGTAGCCTCTCTGACTAGACAGTTGTTGTTGTCTCCGAGTCATGACTCCAGCAACGCCAGCCATGGATTGTTGGAGGGCATGGGGTGGACTGTGGGTGTCCGTTAGGGAGTGTAAGTGGTCCCTGATGGGACTTAGACACCCACGTATGGCATCCAGTTTGGCTGCCATGTGGTGGAACTCCACCCGCACCTGTTCAGCCAGCTCCTTCTGGCAGTCTAACACATGGCGTTGGAACGCCATGTGTTCTTCGGTGAGGTGCTGGGAGCCAGACGTGGTGGTGGGTGCTTCCTGCTCTGTGGTCTGTGCAGGGGGTGGGATCACCTCGATGGTGCTGGGCTGCCCTGCTACTGGAGGTGGGGTGCGGAGGTTGTCCATGAACCGTTGGAGTTCGTCTTAGTTGATGTCCTGGAGGTCGTCTCCATCATCGCTGACGTGATGTAGAGTCTGCTCTGCAGGAGGTGTTGATTGTCCCTCTGCAATGTAAAGGGGAGATGCAGTTTCACAGTGTGTTCCATGTATGTTGACGCATTGGCGGAGTTTACATACAGACTGCATGACAATGTACATTGTGACTGTTTGTGAGGAGAGCCTATTTGATGCGGGACAGTGGACATTTGTACTACATCACGGATGTGAGGTTGTACTCGTACATTGTCGTCTCACAGTTTCCTGCTATGCCAGATGTGATTGGCCATTTTGTACACATATGCGGCACCAGTTGTGTCCTGTGTTCTGTTGTGAAAGTGCTGCAGTTTGTACCACATTGTTGTCAATGTTGAGGTGCTCTTATTCTTATGTGTGTGTGCTGCATTGTGGGTGAGTCGCCCCTGCAGCTCTGATTTGTCTGCCCCTTATCCCTTTCATGTGGTGTGCCTTTGACTTCTGTGCTTCTACAGTGCTGAGATGTTGCGGACTTGGGTGAATTGGGCTCTTGGTCGTGTTGTGACTCTTGGGCATGGTTTGTCCGCAGATGTGTTGTTGACGTCAGGGGTTGTTTATGCACATGGATGTGGCAGAGTGTGACCTGCTCCTTTCCGGATGTGGTCCACACTCAGTCACCTCAGTGTCGTGGCGTGCACCATGTCATGATAATTGGACTGCAGCCATGCTAATCGTCATGCAGTGTCACTTGCATTGTCAGTGTGGCTCACGGACCCGCAGCTTTTCTGGGTTCAGCACATGTGTATGGGTTTGTTGTGAGATTAGTGATGTGTGGGGAGGGCCCCCTCCGGGCACATTGTCGACGGGGGCCTACTTGCTGTTTCTATGTGTGCTGCAGTATGCCAAGGTGATCAGGGACATGATCCAGAGTCATTGTGGGTGTGCAGTGTGCTCTACTTAATTGTGCATGTGTGCCATTGTGCCCATCTCCCCCCGTCCCCCCAGTCCCTGGTCGGTACTCACCCCGTTGATGTTGTGTCAGGTCATGTTGAGCAGTGTCCGGATCCACTACTCCTGTCACCGTATCCCGACTGATGACTGTGGCCACCATTTTCTCCATGTCATCCAGCTCCTGGTGTGCCGCTGGACCCCCACCTCCAATCTGCGTTGCTGCTTTCATGTTGGCATCGAGTTTCTTCTTGGTTTTGCCCTTCACATCATTCCAGCGCCTCTTGTCCTCTTCCATTGTCCTCCTCAACTCTGCAACTGCATTCACATGGTCCAAGATAGTCTGCCATGTTTGCGTCTTTGTTGCCAATGACACGTTGGAGGTGATGAACAGTTGTTGGTAGTGTTCTATCACCTCCGTAACGATGATCCTTTTTTCCTGCGGACTGAACTGCGTCTTCCTCTTCCTCTTCTCCTTGGCCTTCCCCGACCCTGAGGTTCGTTGCTGGTTGTCTGTGGGGCTTGTGGGGTTCGCATTGTCCTCTGCACTCGGTCCGGGTGCGTCCATGGTGCTACGCAGTTAAAATTTTTTATCATTTATTTTTTCACTGCTTTTATAGTGCATTTTCCCACATGACGCGTGGGAATCGCAGGCCTGTCGCTGGTTATCGCTGATTTTTGTATCGCGATTTGGGACATTGCAACTTTTTTCGCATTCGTGTTTCGCATTTTTTCGGCATTGCGTTAATTTTAACGTGGGCATTTGGCGCGTTATCGTGAGACTATCGCATGGTGCCGCCGGGTTGAGAATACAACGTTAACACGGGGTTATTTTCCCGCGATAGACTGCGATGTGAGAAGTTGCGTTAAGCTAATTTTGCGATAGTTAACACACGTTCTTGAGAATATCCCCCTCAGGCTTTTCCCATGAAATCTGTACACACTAGAGAGTTAGCTCAGACTGAATATGTCCACACTGCTCGGTGTCTGTACATTGATTGCCAATAACATGGGCTGATTTTTGTGGAGAAAATATGGTAGCGAGCTGATCACAGTGGTAAAACGATGGAGGTGGCACAAGGAGAAACAAAAATGCATGGCCATATGAGAGAGAGGCAAGGTTAGAGAAAAGGAAGAGTCTCCTAACTCCATCTCACAAGGTGAGTGAAACTCATAACTGACTCAAGCGTGTACTCAATCGACTTTCAAAAGTCATAGTCTGCATCCATGAAATCTGATATCTTTTGTACTTGTTGCCATTAGATATTTGAAATACAAAGGAGGCCAGGCTTGGAGCGTAAGAACACAAAGTAAAAATGTGATATAGTATAGGAATGGCAAATGAAGCGAAGATAGATACATGTGAACAGAATATCTGAATTGAAATGTAAAAGTACTGGCCTAAAGAATGTATCATCCACAGTGATAAGGTCAGGCTGAAACGAAAAATTAAGAAAGGAACATAAAATATTCAAAAGATAGATGGTGAATATGGAGACATAAGGAAAGACTTTTACAAAGAAAACACACATGGATTGAGAGTGAGTATAAATATGTTGTATTTAATACTGAAAACATAAAGAGGCACATGCATCAAACTTCATTTTTGCGATTACAAATTAGCGATTTTTAAGAAATCGCTATGTGGTAATTGCAAAACGCAATGCATCAAAACAGGCTGCAAATAGTGATTCTCTAATTGCGATTCCTTAAGATTTTCAATCGCAATTAGGGAATCGCTATTTGCTATTGTGACACCATTCTTTCCTATGGGCCTCAAGGCCCATAGGTGAGAATGGTCTTGCATTGCCTAAATTGTGATTACCTAATTGGTAATCGCAAATTAGGTAGTGCAGAGGCAAGGGTGCCTGGGGGCGTAAGGCCCCCTGAGGCGCCCCTAACAAAAAAAGGTGCACATGCAAAGCACACACATGCCCTAGCCTAGGGGCATGTGTGCGCCACATGGCACTTGGAAAAATGCAGTTTTGTGCATTTTTGAAAGTATGCAATATTAGCATCAACTTGAAGTTGATGCTAATTAGCGTTTCCTAAATGCACAGTTCGCATTTAGAAAGGCTTCTTGCATATGCATCAGGGAATCACAAATTGCGATTCCCTATTTGCATTAGCAATTTAGGTAATTGCAAGAAATTGCAATTACCAAATTGCGAATCCCAAATACATTCATGTATTGCAAAAGGCCATTTTGCAATCGCAAACGGACGATTTTTGCGAATCGCACTGTTTGCGATTGCAAAATACCTTGATGCATGCACCTCAAAGACATGAAGAGATTTCAAAGGCCCGTAGTATTGTGACATTCTAATCAATAAGTCAATTGTGTATAGAAGCTTAGCAAGCAATCTGTCTGCTGCACCTCTGACTTCTCACCATGCCCTGACCCAGCTCAATATGTCACATTTCATCACTGATTACCGTTCATACAGTCAACTGGGATCAGTCATGAGTGTCCATTTAAATTTTATTTGCCCAAATGAATCAATAGATCCATTAGTTACTTAACCTGAAAGTTATTAATGATTTAACTAATCACTCACCTAATCTGCAAATCAAGTGACAATTTATCACATACAGAAGATAGTGTTTAATCCTCTTATTAGGACGCCTGGATATTTGACATAGTTCATGTCATAGAAATATATGTTACTTACCTACATACTGGTTCACCCCTATTAGTGTTTTTAATGGATTTGCAAGCTTAACATTTTTTTTTTTATTAGTAGGTAGAGAATCCTCGGTGATTCACTGATTCTGTTTTTTTTTCCATTCAAACCTAAAAGCCCATTCTTCTTTGGGTCTTTTCAGTTATTCTTTATCCACCTATAACTAGAATGAGGGACTCCGCACTGGAGTCGAAGGGCTTCTTCACATTCTTTCAATCATAATGTGTGTAAGAAATTGGGCTTTTGATTGACGGAGGTGAAAACCCTTCTCAAGCAACAATCGCAATTCTTGTCAGGGTGAACCACAAAAGTCCCTAAATTAGCCTGTTGCTAACCCTTTGGTGGCTTGGCATAAAAGTAGCTAGGCTTAACTTAGAGGTACTGTGTAAAGTATTTAGGCAGCACACAAACAGCAAC
The DNA here is from genome assembly GCA_963921515.1 of Calotriton arnoldi. Lineage (NCBI taxonomy): Eukaryota > Metazoa > Chordata > Amphibia > Caudata > Salamandridae > Calotriton > Calotriton arnoldi. The sequence continues at coordinate 187,325 of CAWUFW010017330.1, read as the reverse complement.
AAAGTGAAAACACAACAAAAGAAAAATCCCAAACCAATTTAGAAATAAAATATAAAGTTTAATAAATACAATGAGACCAAATCAACAAAAATCCAATCAGTAGAACAGGAGATGTGCGGTTTTAATAGTTTAAGTACAAATAGCGCCAAGAAGCAGAAAGCGCTAATTGTAGGTATCTGGTTGCACTAGACCATGACAAAGTCACAAGTTCATGCTGACTACTATAGAATGCAGTCAGGATACAGGGAACAGGTTAGTCCAGTTGAAAAAGTTACCTTCTCAAGGTCCGGCATGCAGAGTAAAAAACTTCAACAGGTCACAGGAGAAGCTCAAGTGATGCCAGCAAAGGGTCCAGGTTCTGGGGAGGCACCTCTTGGGGATCAAAAACTCACTCTAGCAGAGGCCAGAAGGGCTCAGGCAGATCTAGTTGCAGGTACAGACAGATTTAGTTGCAAATCCAGAAAGGGCCACTTGCAGTAGGTCAGCTGGGCAGTTGCAGGGAGGCCTCTGGAGCATGTTGTGTCCCTGTAGCTCAGAACAGGAGGTCATGCAACTGACCCTTGGAGTCTCTCTGGTAGTACTGGGTTCAAAGAGATGGTCCTCTCTCCTTCAAGCAGCAAGGCAGGCCTCAAGCAGCAGGACAGTCCTCTGGTAACAGCAGGGCAGTCCTCTGAGAAACAAGGCAGGCCTCCAACAGCAGGGCTGTCCTCTAAAGTACAAGGCAGTACTTCTGAAGTCTTGCATAGGTACAGATTTGTACTGATTAGTGGCCCAGGAAGTCCATTATTAATACCTGGTGTCATCCTGTGAAGTGGTGAAAACTTCTATTCCCCCACATCTGGTACTGGAAAGTTGCTTTATTCCCCTTTCTTGCCCTTCCTAGGCTCCAAGTGGTGTATGGTGACAATAGGCTGTTGTCAAGTTCCTTTGTGAGTCTACTGGAGGCAGCCCTTTGCAATGTAAGTGGGGCAGGGAACCGCTCCATCCCTCCCATCCTGGTAGGATGGCCATCTCCAACCTACACCCAGGTCCTATTGTTCACTGTCTGGGCCCAATGCACATTCCTGATGGGAGCACAACTAACTGGCCCAGGCAGTTGGAAACTCCTCAAAGACCACAGAAAGGTTAGGGCAGGAAAATGCCAACTTCCTAAAAGTGGCTTTTTTAAAATTGTAATCTACAATTCGACTGTACAATTAAAAAGGATTTTAAATTACAATTCATTTGAGTCCAAACATGACATGTCTACCTGTTCCCAATCAAACGTTAGCACTTATTAAATGTAAGAAGAAACCCCAGTAATAACCTATGGGAGAGGCAATCCTCACAGCAGTGAAAGACAAATTTGGGAGTTTTTTACTACTAGCACATGTAAACTTAAAACCGCATGTACTATCCATTAAATACAATTCATCTTGCCCTATAGGCTGTTTAGGGTCAACCACAGGGGTGCCATTTGTATTAAAAAGTGAGGTTTAGGCCTGGCAGTTTAACACTTAATGGCAATGGCAAGCCTGAGACATGTTTTAAAAGCTACTTATATGTGTGACACAATGTGTGCTGTAGGCCCACTAGTAGTATTTAATTTATAGATCCTGGGTACAAGTAGTACCACATTATTAGGGGCTTATGTGTAAATTTAATGTGCCAGTTAGGTGCAAGCCAATTTTAGCATGTTTATATGAGAGAGCACAAGCACTTTAGCGCTGGTTAGCAGTGGTAAAGTGTGCAGAGTCCTAATGGCAGTAAAAACGAAATTCAGAAACAGGAGGGGTGAAGGCACAAAGGGGCCGATTCCGATTCGGGCCGGAAAACGTACCGACCGACTCGGTCCGGGAATTAATTCCGACCGACACGTACCGGTGCTGCCCAATCCGCCTAGTACGATGAAATGCATGCGAATTACGACCGAGTCGTACGGAACACAAGCCGAACGACCGAACTGCACGGAAAACAGCGATCCGGCCGGAAAATCACGCGAATCGAACCGACCGACACGCACAAGGAATGAACCCGAACGAAACGTACCCGCGAACTCCGACCCGCGCAGTACGATACAATGCGTGGAAAACCCGACCGAGTCGCACGGAGCTCAAGCCGTACGACCGACATGCATACAAAACAGCGAGCCGAAGCAACACAATACTCCACGACCGACGCGTACGCCGCACATGAAACACAGCACAAACACAGCGTGAACGACTCGGAGAAGCTCGCACGAGACAACTGCAGCGTCTGACTCGGTCAGAAGAACGTCTCCTACATGCACAAAAAAGTACAAAGGAAAAAATACAAAAAAAAGGGCCAAACAAGCAATTACAAAGCCAATAAATACTGGGGGGGGGGGAAACAGGGAACAAAGACACACCCACAACTCCACCCATATAAAGGCCATAAATCCCTACCATGATCCTTTGCAAATTCCAATGACCTGCCAGCACAGAACACCAACAGACAGCAACCACAGACACACTCACAGCTCATCCATCACACAAGCCACACACCATCAGCACCCCAACAAATAGCACCCTCACATACACCCAGCAAAACCTACACTCACACACCCTCACTTGCACACACACACACACACACATCAATCACCACCACCACCCATCACCATGCCCCCAAAGAAGAATCCAAAGTTCCTAGACAGTGAATTGGAAGTCCTGGTAGATGAGATCCTCAGGGTAGAGCCACAGCTGTTTGGTACATTGGTCCAACAGACCCCCATGTCGCAGAAAACCAAGATGTGGGAGAGGATCGTCGACAGGGTGAATGCACAATCACCATGTCTGCGCACAAAGGAAGACATCCAGAATAGGTGGTATGATGTGCGCAGGAGGGTCAAGGACCTACTAAAGAAGGATTATGCCTTGAGCCAACACACCGGCAGTGGCCCTCCTGCCAAACCAGTATACCTCAGGCCCTGGGAGGAGAAGGTGCGGGCCATCCTACCACCAGTGAGCGTATATGGACTATCAAACATCCCAGAGCCTGGTGAGTACACAACCAATATAGCCAATATCGTGTGACAATACACACACATCACTGTCAAGGGGATAGTCAAACCATGCACCCTTAGCAAATTCACAGCAACCAAAACAGAATCATCCCAAGATGTGTATGTCAGTCAGATAAACACAATACATGCCATTTCATAGTGATATGTAACTGTGTCATGACATGTACAAACCCAAAAACAAATAGAGCTAGGCAGTGGCACAAATCTAACCAACAAACACAGTCAGATATGTAGCAACCACTAGAACACCACCTCACAGGGAAGCTCACTGAAAGGAAGGAATTCTGTGTATGCTGGTCAAGTCAGTGTAGCCAATAGCATGATGGGAGTTGTAGTCACAGATATTGCTCACCCTCACAATTCGACCATCAACACCACTCTGAACCATGCTCACATCACAGGGAGTGGAAAACAACTGACAAGATGGCTGACACTGGGTACTGCTGTGGGGAGCACAAGGCCCTGCTGTGAACTGTGCACCAACAAACAACAGGACCACACTGTCAGCCATCTTGCCATTGCTGTCACACTCACACACAGTGAAGTCCACCCAAAAGGAAGGAAGTATGGGCATGCTGGGAAGGGGGTGTAGGCAATAGCATGATGGGAGTGGTAGTCACAGATATTGCTCACCCTCACAATTGGCCCATCAACACCACTCTGAACCATGCTCACATCACAGGGAGTGGAAAACAACTGACAAGATGGCTGACACTGGCTACTGCTGTGGGGAGCACAAGGCCCTGCTGGGAACTGTGCACCAACCAACAGCAGGACACCACTGACTGACATCCTGAAAGCAAACTTGCACTCCCTGCAATGGAAGCACGTTCCATGGTGGGATATATGGCTGGGTGGGAAGGAGGACTGACAGCTCTGACCATAGTTACCAGCAGCTTTTCTCACACACACCCTTAACACAAACTACACACAACTCACCTGGGAGAATGCATTGCCTCACACTCTAATTAAATATTCCACAAAGAACCACCACCCTGGGTTATGCTGTGTGAAGCACAGGGACACTTTTGGGACTTGTAGCCAAACTAACGCCAGGACAACACTGTCAGCCATCCTGTCAGCACAGGCACACTACCCCACAGGGAAGCAGAGTCAAAAGAAAGAAAGTATGGGCATGCTGGGAAGGCGGGTGTGGGCAATAGCATGATGGGAGTGGTAGTCCCAGCCCAACATCCCCCACCCACATGGCCCAGCAAGCTCACACTGAAGCATGCACACCTCACAGGGAGTGAAAAGCCACTTCAAAGATGTATGACAATGGTGCTCTGTTGTGGGGAGCACAAGGCCCTGCTGGGAACTGGGCACCAACAAACAACAGGACACCACTGTCAGCCATCTTGCCATTGCTGTCACACTCACACACAGTGAAGTCCACTCAAAAGGAAGGAAGTATGGGCATGCTGGGAAGGGGGTGTAGGCAATAGCATGATGGGAGTGGTAGTCACAGCTCAACATCCCCCACCCACATGGCCCAGCAAGCTCACACTGAAGCATGCACACCTCACAGGGAGTGAAAAGCCACTTCAAAGATGGCTGACACTGGTGCCCTGTTGTGGGGAGCACAAGGCCCTGCTGGGAACTGGGCACCAACAAACAACAGGACACCACTGTCAGCCATCTTGCCATTGCTGTCACACTCACACACAGTGAAGTCCACTCAAAAGGAAGGAAGTATGGGCATGCTGGGAAGGGGGTGTAGGCAATAGCATGATGGGAGTGGTAGTCTCAGCTCAACATCCCCCACCCACATGGCCCAGCAAGCTCACACTGAAGCATGCACACCTCACAGGGAGTGAAAAGCCACTTCAAAGATGGCTGACACTGGTGCTCTGTTGTGGGGAGCACAAGGCCCTGCTGGGAACTGGGCACCAACAAACAACAGGACACCACTGTCAGCCATCTTGCCATTGCTGTCACACTCACACACAGTGAAGTACACTCAAAAGGAAGGAAGTATGGGCATGCTGGGAAGGGGGTGTAGGCAATAGCATGATGGGAGTGGTAGTCACAGATATTGCTCACCCTCACAATTGGCCCATCAACACCACTCTGAACCATGCTCACATCACAGGGAGTGGAAAAGAACTGACAAGATGGCTGACACTGGCTACTGCTGTGGGGAGCACAAGGCCCTGCTGGGAACTGTGCACCAACCAACAGCAGGACACCACTGACTGACATCCTGAAAGCCAACTTGCACTCCCTGCAATAGAAGCATGTTCCATGGTGGGATATCTGGCTGGGTGGGAAGGAGGACTGACACCTCAGACCATATTTACAAGCAGCTTTTCACCCCCCTTAACACAAACTACACACAACTCACCTGGGAGAATGCAATGCCTCACACTCTAATTAAATATCCCACAAAGAACCACAACCTTGGGTTATGCTGTGTGAAGCACAGGGACACACATGGGACTTGTAGCCAAACAAACGCCAGGACAACACTGTCAGCCATCCATTCAGCACAGGCACACTACCCCACAGGGAAGCAGAGTCAAAAGGAAGGAAGTATGGGCAAGCTGGGAAGGGGGTGTAGGCAATAGCATGATGGGAGTGGTAGTCACAGCTCAACATCCCCCACCCACATGGCCCAGCAAGCTCACACTGAAGCATGCACACCTACCAGGGAGTGAAAAGCCACTTCAAAGATGTATGACAATGGTGCTCTGTTGTGGGGAGCACAAGGCCATGCTGGGAACTGGGCACCAACCAACAGCAGGACACCACTGACTGACATCCTGAGAGTCAACCTGAACCCACTGCAAGGGTGGCATGCTTCATGGTGGGATAACTGGGCTGGGGGAGAAGGAGGGCCGGATGTCCACCAAATACAACCAATGCTGTCCATGTACACACCTCAACATTCACATTGAAATGCTTCAAGTTTGCAGGACAATGTGCCACACCAATATCAACCCCTGACTGTGACAACTTAGGACAATGCAATGTACAGGCCTGCATCCAGAGGTACAGTCACAACTGTCAGGTGTGTGAACCATTGATGCCTGCAGAAACATAACATACATTGTGTGTCTCTCCCAAAACAGGTGATGATGGGGACACAGCAGCAGACAATGAGGAGTCCCTGTCCCAGGCTCCGGGGGACACTGAACTCACTGGTGTGGAACAGCCTCTGGCCTCCTCGGATGGCGAAGACCTACCTGGCCCCTCCGGTGTGAGTCATCATGCAGCACCAGCAGGACCACCATCTGCACCCCCTGCACCCACCCCTCCAACAAGTGCCAACACACAGACCACCCCCGCCGACACGGACAGACCAAGGACCAACAATAACAACAGCACAGTGACCCCGGCCCAACCTGGAGCAACGGACAACAACACCAGTGACAACCCCCAAGGGGACCTAGGGTCACCTGTGCGTGCCACTGTAGGTCCCGCACGTGTCGCCAGGGGTGGTGGGAGGGGTGATAGACATAGGTCGCTGTTTGCAGAGGGGCCTGGACTGCATGATGACCCACAACTGGTACGCATTGCTGATGCGTACCAGAATAGCACTGGAGAGGTCAGCCAGATAGTGGGGATCCTCAAGGACATTCAACAACAGCAGGCTGCCCATCATGCCCACTTGGACTCACACATGTCACGTGTGGACTCACACATGTCCCGTATGGAGACACACATGTCCCGTGTGGAGACACACATGGCTGGCATGGAGTCCAAGTGGGACACATTGCAAGAACTGACAGCGGTGCATAGGGACATATTGACATGCCTCCGCCAGATTAGCACCAACATGGCCACACCTCCCTGTGTGCCCACAACATCTGGTGCCGCAACAACTGCAACTGCCACAGGGAGGGAGGATGACTCTGGCGGAGAGTCCCCTGCACCGCAGCAGCCTGCACGTGAGGGTCCCCCCAAAGAAGAGGGGTCGTCCGAGGAAGGAGAACTGAGAGGCCGATGGCCATGCACATCCCCCAGGAACCCAACACCTGTTCTGGAAATCCACCTTTGTGTGCAAACTGTTCACCCTGTCGCATGCAACCCAACTCTCTCACATGACATGGGGAGTTTAAGTTGGACCAATGTATCAGATGACTGTTGACTTTACTCAGGACATTTCTGCTACCAAGACTTCCAACTCATCTGGGAACTTTGGATTACAATCCCAATGTACAGCACCCATCATCCTGTGCACTATCCTCACACCTGTATGTAAATAAACTCACTAATACACCATACTTGCCTCTGTTGTGATTCCAACGTGGTTTCTGTCATGGAGATGATGATCTGCTAAATGACACTGTGCATGCTAACTGCTGCAGCAAGTACAACACCGTCATGTGAGTCATGGCGACGTGACACATATGAGGGAGACACACCACTAGGGCTACACAACACATACACACCAGGGCCATCTGACTCATCGCCTACACTGATATTGCCAGGAAATACAGTGCAATGCACAGACACCACACTTATTCACAGTCTGTGTTAACTAGCCCACTGGTGCAGTAAGCAAATGTCAGTCAGATGTGTGACCACAGACAACGCACATCCCAAAGTGAAGCACAGGTTTATTACACATGTGCAACATGTTGTTTCCACTACAGATGCAAGGTAATCCCACGTGGCAGTGGCCACACAGTCAACAAGTGTAGAAGAAAGGAAGTCCAGGGGTGTGGGGCACATCACCTGTAGGGAAACGACAGCCTCCACCCTGGAAGTTGAATCACGGTGTCGGGGGATCACAGTTGACCAAACAACTCTGAAAGTACCCTGTGAAGGACAGAAATGACACACAGTCAAAAGCACTGAAGAACAGGACAGAACTGCAATACTCATGCCCAATACATGTCACAAGATACCTACACAAAACCAAGTTAGCATGTCAACACTGTTGTGGAGTACAGACTACCTGTAAGGACACATCGCTGCACGCATACAGTCAAGTAGCACATGGACACACTCAAACAGCACCAGAGCACCACCAACACATATCACGCAAACTCACATCATTGACATGACATCTCCGGATACTCACATTCAGCTGAAGAAGTTGGTGATGAGCTGTGTGCGGACATCACCCTCATCATCATCACCATCACTGGCATCGTGGCCCAGGCCAGGATCCTCCACAGGTGGCGGATGTTGGTCATCGTCATCCAGGATGAGAGGCAACTCCTTCCGCACTGCCAGGTTGTGTAGCATGCAGCAGACGATGACAATCTTGCACACCTTTGCTGGGGCATATGGGAGGGCCCCTCCTGTCTTGTCCAGGCAGCGAAAGCGGCTCTTCAGGAGACCAAATGTCCGCTCAATCACTCTCCTGGTCCGACCATGTGCCTCATTGTAGCGCATCTGGGCTGGTGTCACAGGGTTCCTGAGGGGCGTCAGCAACCACGGCATGTTGGGGTATCCGGAGTCACCTACATACAGACAATTGCACATTAGCTGAGTTGGAAAAGAGGGTGGAAAACTACATTGCAGAACACACACAATGGTACAAAGTCAGTACACACCGACAAGCCAGGCACGCTGGTTCCGCATCTGTGACATCATCCTCGGGATGCGACTACTCCTCATCACATAGGCATCGTGTGCAGAACCGGGGAAACGGACACACACGTGTGAGATGCTCATATCTGCAAGACATACCACCAGTGCATTGACCGAATGGTAATGTTTGCGGTTCCTGTATGCCTGCTCATGTGCCTGTGGTGGTACCAAAGCCACATGTGTCCCATCAATGGAGCCAATGACATGCGGCATCCTCCCCAGGGCATAGAAGTCACTCTTGACGTCAGTGAGTTGTTGACGTTTAGGGAAATAGATGTACTGGTTCAGGTATCTCAACATAGCCTCCAAAACATCACGGAGCACACGGCTGAACATGGTCTGTGACATCCCACCAGCAGACGCCACAGTGTGTTGAAAGGTACCGGTGGCAAAGAAGTGTAGGGCTGCCATCACCTTCACCTTGGGGGTCAGCGCTGTAGGGTATGTCCGGCCAGGTTGCAAATGTGGGGCCAACCGCACCGTCAATTCCTCAATCAGTGGCCTGGTGAAGCGGTACCGTCGGATGCAGTCCCGTTCAACCATGGTTGCAAGGTCAGGGAATGGTCTATGGACAGCTGGTGCCCTGCAGTGCATAGGTGAAGAAAGAAAGATTGTCAGTCACCCCACATATGTGGCATAGACCAGACTCAATATCACATGATACATCATTACGAGACACAAGTACATGATGTGTGTGCCGTTCCGTAAGGACATGTATGGCACCTACATGGCCAACATCTAACATCACAGTTCAACATGTGTCCTCAACAAGTCCCAGGTTGTGCTATGGGATATCATTAGGCTGTGTCACAGTACCCATGTACTGCTGTCACGTTCCAAACACACACCACAGTGACATGTGAGGACAGATGTGCCCCAGGCATCACAGCTCATCGACAGGTAGATTCCCAGGGACCCTGTATTGCCACATGGACACTGGCATGACATGGTGCATCATGAATACACCACAGCAAAACAACCATGACCCCCACAGGTAGTGGTCCCTGTTGCCTCGGCAGGACATACATGGACGTCTGTGACACACACACGCACAACATCAAAGTCCATGCACAAACAACGTGGATGTGGAGACTGTCTCCCATTGTGCACATGGAATCAGAGACATTGTAAACACAACATGCACACAGACTGTGGAGGGCCATCACTATTGTGGCAATGGGTCACCCTGTGACGTACATACCGTCCCACATGGGACTCAGGGGGTATGTGACATGACATACACATACACAACCGTGAAATGTGACCATGCCACATGCTCTGAAATGAACAGTTGCACATCACAGTGGTCATGTGCACAACACACCAAGGATTCTGTCCCCATGAACACGTGCACAGCCTGGGAGTGGCTGCCCCCAAGTGCCACCCAAAAAACAACATGTTGACCCCCATACACGGAAAAGGTAATGCAGCCTTACATGCCTTAGGATACAGTGTGGACAGGCTAGGGTGTTGTAGGTGTGCCCCTCACTCCCTGGGAAGTAAATGTGGCTGGCATACGTTCACCTGTGACAGGCATGGTGACATATGCCAGTGACTTGTACAGGGACGCGTTGTACAGCAATGGACCGATCGGTGCGCACGCATTGGCCATTGCATATGATGTGACCGGGTACGCGTTGTACAGCAATGGACCGATCAGTGCGCACGCATTGGCCATTGCATACGATGTGACCGGGTACGCGTTGTACAGCAATGGACCGATCGGTGTGCACGCATTGGCCATTGCATACGATGTGACCGGGTACGCGTTGTACAGCAATGAACCGATCGGTGGGCACGCATTGGCCATTGCATACGATGTGACCTGGTACGCGTTGTACAGCAATGGACCGATCGGTGCGCACGCATTGGCCATTGCATACGATGTGACCGAATACGCGTTGTACAGCAATGGACCGATCGGTGCGCACGCATTGGCCATTGCATACAATGTGACCGGGTACGCGTTGTACAGCAATGGACCGATCGGTGCGCACGCACTGGCCATTGCATACGATGTGACCGGGTACGCGTTGTACAGCAATGGACCGATCGGTGCGCACGCATTGGCCATTGCATATGATGTGACCGGGTACGCGTTGTACAGCAATGGACCGATCGGTGCGCACGCATTGGCCATTGCATACGATGTGACCGGGTACGCGTTGTACAGCAATGGACCGATCGGTGCGCACGCATTGGCCATTGCATACGATGTGACCGGGTACGCGTTGTACAGCAATGGACCGATCGGTGTGCACGCATTGGCCATTGCATATGATGTGACCGGGTACGCGTTGTACAGCAATGGACCGATCGGTGCGCACGTATTGGCCATTGCATACGATGTGACCGGGTACGCGTTGTACAGCAATGGACCGATCGGTGTGCACACATTGGCCATTGCATACGATGTGACCGGGTACGCGCTGTACAGCAATGGACCGATCAGTGCGCCCGCATTGGCCATTGCATACGATGTGACCGGGTACGCGTTGTACAGCAATGGACCGATCGGTGTGCACGCATTGGCCATTGCATATGATGAAACCGGGTACGCGTTGTACAGCAATGGACCGATCGGTGCGCACGCATTGGCTATGGCCTGGCATGGCAACGGACACGTTTTCGAAAGTTTAACGAGTCTGATGCTGTGAATTCAGTTGGCCACCCACAACAATGTTGCAAATTCATGGGTCTCATGAAGTTGAACTTTTGAAGGATGCTGTGGGCGTGTGTAAGTGGTGCAATTCCATGGATTGGCCAGATTCAGAAGATGCAAACGACTTGGACCTATCACTTTGGACACATGGGACAGTATCTGTCTCAGCAGCACACATATAATGCTGGCTGTTCCCCTGAGAGCTCACTTGCCTGCACTACATGCTCCAGGACGACATCTGCCATCACCACTGCTGCTGTATCTGCATCCTCTGGCTACTGCAATGGCATGTACTGTGGAGAGAGCCCCTGCCTTCAGCACTGAGGAGAACCAGGCCCTGCTGGACAGCCTCCTTCCACAGTACAGCAAGCTGTATGGGAAACCAGGGGAGCAGGTGAGTGTGCTGTCCACTGCCTTACAAATGTGCATGTTGTCTGACTAGCAAGACTTACAGTCTGCACGCCACTGGCTAGCAGGCTCACTGAGTAGTTGTCACCCCCCATAGTGTGTAGTTACATGCACTGAACAGGTATAGTGCAGTAACAGTGCATTTAAACAAGGTTTTACTTCCCAGGCAATGATACCATGTAGTAACTGCTGGCAAACTGTTCATAGCCATCCTTGCACTGCCCGTGTACATCATGTGCCCCTGTGATTGAGACATGTATATCCAAATGTGTGATGCACGGATTTGTTGCATGTGTAGTAATGGCCTTTACACTTTGTCATCCTCACAGGTTGATGCCCACCAGAAGCAGGAAATATGGCTGGACATCGCCCGGGCAGTAAGGTCTGTGGGGGTCTACAAGCGCCGGATCCGAAACTGCCAGAAGAGGTGGCAGGACCTTCGGGGCTGGACCCGGAGGATCGCAAGGGTCCAGCTGAAGCTGTCGCCTCCTCGAAGGAGGGGCGGACACCGGACCCTGACCCCCCACATGCTCAGGATCCTGGCGGTGGTCTTCCCTGATCTGGATGGGCAGCTGAAGGGCAGACAGCAGCAAGGAGGGGGTGAGTCCATGACTGCACTGTGAGCTTTGTCTGACATGCTATGTGCCCTCCTCTGGCCTGGTTAAACTTTAACAGTACATTAGTCATGTGGTCCAGGACCCATGTCCCTCAATTGTGCACTGCCCACTCCTCATCTGATACCCAGGTGTGGCACTTACAGTCAGGAAATTGTGTCACTTGGGTACTGTGTCCTTGCATTTTGCTTAGCTCAAGGTGGGGGACAGCATTTGTTCCCGTGACTCTGTGGTGGGCTTCATGGGTGGGTCCATTGCTTACACAACGCCTGAGTTCTGACATGTAATCTGCGTGTTACTTTGATATGTGGTCCAATTGCTGATCTGATTCACCACATGTGCCTGGGGTATTTGGCACACACCCATGCTGCGGGTGGGAACAATGTTTGGGCCTCAGGAGTATGTATATCAAGTGTGTCACACATACTTAGCCACCTGCCTACTGTCCAGGGCTCATCCCTCTTTCACGTGGAGCAGGACAGTCATGCCTACTCCAGGCCATACAATACACTCCATACTCCCACTCCCGTGTATCAGCTGACACGTTGTGCTCAGTGAAATGTTCCCTCAGGTGTCTGCCTCTGTGTCATTGTGCTGTGGCTTCGTTGTCAGGACTACTGGGGTGTTTATCGGTTAGGGCTCAGCATGCCACCGGAGATGTGACCATAGGAGACGATACTTGTGTGACATATAGGTGTTTGATCACTTGACCGTGCATACTGGGGTATGCGACTGTGAAGTTCAGGCAGCTGTTTCCCATTCACAGCAGATTGTGAGGTGCTCAGGTTCCGAGGGTTGTGTTTCATGTCTCCCATATGTCCAATTGGTATGACGTGGACAAATAAGAGTTCAGATGATGTGGTTTGTGGGGGATGAACATGTGCACTTGTCAGCTACAGGACTTGCATTCCCCATGACCTAGGATTGTGACACAGTGCAGACTGTTGTTGTCTGGCTGCCCTGCCCATGTGACTGGAGACAGTGATGTATGACTTTGCAGGCATGCCTGTGCCATGGCGTTAAACTTCCTAAGAGTGATCCTGCAGGGGAGTGACATGTGCTACATGCACCCCATTGTGGCATTGACTATCAGGACATGGGTGCATCATGGTGTCTGGTGCTGGTATGCATCACATGCATTTCAAAATAGACTCTGGCCATCCCTTTATCCAGACACCTGTACTGACTCAGTGGCAAGAGTTGTGATGTGTGCATGTTCACATACTTCACCGTGTTCTCTGCACTGTCCAACTACTGTGTAGGTGGTGCATGTGTCCACACTGGGGTATTGCCATCCAACAGACACCAGACAGATGGGTGCAAGGCCAGGAGGGATGTGAGTGCCATGGTTGACCATCAGACTGACAATTGGCTTCTCCTACTCTGTTTGGGCACTTTTGGCAATGTTCAACTAAGGATGCCAGGGCTTGCTCTGTAATGTGCTGTACTTACTGTGGTTTTGTGCGGTCAGTGCAGGTGACTGATGTCTGTCTGTTTCCCTAATTGTTTGCAGATACATCCACGGCCACAGGAGGGGACAGCTCCACGGACCAGGAGGAGCCGCAGAGCCAGACTGGGTCAGCAGCCGATGAGTGGTCGGAGGGACCCAGTGGCACGGAGGGCGAGGGGAGCCCCACCGAGGAGTCCTCAGCACCATCCACCTCAGCTGAGGACCACAGCAGCTCGGAGGATGACTCCCTTGTGGAGGCGGGTGTCAGCAGCCACCACACCCCAGCTAGTATTGCTGTCCCCGCCACCACCACCACCACCACCACCGCCCTCCCATCGGCTCCCATTCCAGAGGTCTGTGGAGGCTCCCGTGTTCGGGAGCATGTCTCCTTCGTGCCAGGCACCGCACCCCCTGCCCCTGTGTCCCCTGCTGCCCTGAGTGAGGAGTCTGTGTACCTACTTCGCCAGCTCCATGTAGGGCAGACAGCAATGCTGAGTGTCCTCCATGCCCACACCACTCTGTTGACTCAGCTGGTGTCGTTTATGGAGGGCATCTCATTGGGCATGTCTGCCCTACAGAGGAGCAATAGGTCCATGGACTCCTCCCTGACGGCAGCAGTGTCCCTCCTCCAACAGTCCCTCACCCCTCCTACCTCTGCCCCATCCACACTTCCTGGCACCCTACCTGTCCCAAGCACATGCACACCTGCACATTCACCCAAACACAGAGACACGAGCAGCACAGACACACCCACTACAAAAACAAGACGTGCACGCAGGCATCCTCAGGGGACTGATACCACACCCACAGGGGATGGGGTACATACACACACACAGGCATCCACAGTCACTCCGCAGTCCTCCGATACCTCTCCCTCCAACGCCCCTTCCCTTGCCTCACCTGCAACCCCACCTACACAGCAGCTCTTCCTCTGTGACCTCGGCCTCTTCCCCTCCAATCCAGCTGATCCAGCATACAGGGGGAAGAGGTAGTCCACCCACACAGAGGGGAGTGCCCCTCACCCCCGGACACCCTCCCCCAGGTGCAGACAGACTGACGCCCCCATCTGCAAGTCCCCCCAGACCCGGAAGAGCAAGACCCCGCCGCCACTCTGCAGCTCAACCACCAAGTCTCCTTCCTCCTTCCTCCATCCCTCAGACCCCACTCCACAGGTTCCCCCACCACACCCTGCCCCAGGTTCCCCCATCCACAGATACTCCATCCCCAAGATGATCCGGCCTTCTCCCCCTGCCACTTGCTCTTCCAGCGCCACCCCCCGCTGCGCATGTCTGTGCCACTGGTGTGGAGACCGTGTCCTCCCCCTCTGTCCTGCCCACCTTACCTGAACCCCATTCTACTCCCCTGGAGATAGGCACTGCAGTGGAGTCCACTACCACCCCGTCTGACTTGGGCACTGCAGTGGGGAACCTGTCCACTCCATCTGCCCGGCCCACTGCAGTCGTGCCGGCACCCACACCATCTGACTCATGCCCCCCAGTTGTGCCGGCACACACCATGTCAGACACCTCCACTGCAGTTGTCAGTGACTCTCCAGCACCCACCACCCCTTCCCTGCCTCCTTCTGGTGAGCCCTGATCCTGTCCCTGCGGTGCCTGGCCTGCCCCCCCGTATGCCCCTCCGAGGGTAATGTCCCTGGTGTGTAGCAGTGCAGGCATGCAAAGGGTGACATCTGGCACTGTCACCCTGTTTGGACTCTTGTTATGGACTGGCCATTGGCCTTTGTTATATTTCTGGACTTTCACTTCTTCACACACAAATGCTGAATAAAGCTACTTTCTGTTCTCTAGTGGTTTTGCTTCTGATGTATAGGATGTTGATGATGCTAACCGTGCCCTTGCTGCAGTGATGGTGATTTTTGATATCAGGGAAATGAAGTGTTACTGTGCAGTACCCCATGTGGTCCAGGGGGAATGTGTCCTATCCTGGTGTGTATCCATGTCATCCTTTGCAGCAATATGAGGGTGTCATGTTTTCAATATTTGGCAATGGGATTTCCTACTTGTATTTGCAATATCACATCTGTGGCTTACACCCCTGCACATCTGTTGTGCTTGCCATTGTTCAATTTGTCTATTTCCCTGACCGTGTGGCCATCTCCACTGGACATGCAAGTTTGTGCATCAATGGGGAAGGACTCATCTGTGTTATCAGTGCAACTTGCTATACATGTGTGTTGGATCTGTGCTGATGATTTCGGTGACACTCCCATGACCAGGCTGATATGACGGGAGCCTTCATTTTGTGCTTATTGTTGACTGAGTGACCAAGTGTTCTGCTGACATGATAGAGCCCTACTGAGACAACGTATGGCACAGCTTTCCTTACACAGGAGTGTAGTCCCCTCATGGCAGTGTGTAATTCTGTGACATTGCCTGAGCACAAGGTGTGTGTTGTGTGAGCATGTCTGTGTGTGTTCACTTCCATTTTGCTAGGCAGGCTGGGATCCCTAGTGATGTTCCTGTTTGTGATGCTTGCTGAGTTGGCCTATGTTCCCCAAAGTCATCTCCCTGGGTTCTCTGTGATGTGGGTGCATGGCACATTACTGGTCATCAGGGTGTCACCCCTAGGTGTGTTTGCTTTCAGGGCTGAGTTTGTGGGCAAACACAGATGGGACACAGTCAGGATTCCCCTTGGCACTTGTTGGTTACACCGGTCATGTAATTTCCAGTTTGTGTTAGCTTTCAGTGATTGTGACACGTTGTGTGTGTGACTGCTGCCACTCCTCAGGGTCAGAGCTGCAATGTTGGAAGTTGTCTATGTGTGTTCTTTGTGGGTGACCTTGGCTTCTTCATTGGTGTGTGACTGTGCCCGGGATCCCATTGGTTAGTGTGGTATTGGCGTCATGTCCATGTACGGCGTACTGTGCAGTGTGTCAGACATTCACGAGTCTTGTTGAGTGGCCATGTGTGATGGGTTTCTGCACCTTAGTTGCCACCACCACCCCTGGGATTGTCATGGGTGCATGTGCAATGTCACCAGTGCATGTGAGCTTCACTGCTGCACATTGATGGAGATCATGGTGTGTGGTGTTGAGTGTGTGCAGATGAGAGTTGTTGCACGGCTAGACCCCTGCCTCCATGTTGGCCTTGGCTGACAGGCCGTGCTGATTGATTTGTGCTTGTGTAGGTGTGATGGTAGTTTGTTGCTCAGGACACATGACTGTGGTTCACAGCGTGAACGACATCTAGCTTTGTCATCACAGTGGGATTATCATGCAGGCCAGTGTCACCACAATGTGGGGACCCTGGGGGTAGTGCTGTGGTGGGTCTGTGTCTTGCTGTGTTAGTTGCTGTTCCTACCAGCCTGTGTGACATGTGTAATTTGGGCTCCCTCTCATCTAACAATGCCTGATTGCCCACATTGGGGATTCGGATCCATGAGTTTCTTTTGTGTGGCACCATATGCACATCTGTGTAATTGGTATTCAGGCCTCCTCATGTGTTGTGTGGTTGCCTGGGGACACTGGCACCCTCCCTCACCTGTTGTGTTTCATATGCAGTGTGGGGCTGCCTGTTTGTGTTTGTGCATCTGCACCACTGCATTGGCATATCTTTAGTGTGCCATTGGCTGTATGTTGTTTGGTGGGTTTCCCCTGCTGTCCCTGGGACTCCTAGGTCATCAGTCAGCACAATGATCATGGTTTGTGTGTCCCATTGCTGCCATGGTATGGTATTTGTTCACCTCACATCTACAGTCTCCACAGGATATCTACATTTGTGTGCCCATTGGTGCAGATATGTGGGTCTGCATTATGATGGTCACTTCTGTCATTGTGTTATTGATGAATGTTGACAGTGTCAGCCCCCATGGGTGATGTTTGTCTGCACATGGCCAAAGGTATGTCTTATTTGCACTGCACTGTTTGCCTCCCCCAATCTATGTTGCTATGGGACACAAGCACTACTTTGCCACTGATGTGTTTGTTGTTCTGTGACCAGGAATCATCCATGCTGTTTGGCAGTTGCAGCTTTTTCAATGTCAACACTTACCTTTTGGTCACTGTGATGATGGGGGTTTAGACCCCATAGCCACAATGTTCAAAAGATGCTTCAGCTATGGACCCCACACTTACCTTTTGGTCACTGTGATGATGGGGGCTTAGACCCCATTGCCACGATGTTCAAAATGTGCTTCAGCTATGGACCCCACACTTACCTTTTGGTCACTGTGATGATGGGGGTTTAGACCCCATTGCCACAATGTTCAAAAGGTGCTTCAGCTATGGACCCCACACTTACCTTTTGGTCACTGTGATGATGGGGGTTTAGACCACATAGCCACAATGTTCAAAAGGTGCTTCAGCTATGGACCCCACACTTACCTTTTGGTCACTGTGATGATGGGGGCTTAGACCCCATTGCCACCATGTTCAAAATGTGCTTCAGCTATGGACCCCACACTTACCTTTTGGTCACTGTGATGATGGGGGTTTAGACCCCATTGCCACAATGTTCAAAAGGTGCTTCAGCTATGGACCCCACACTTACCTTTTGGTCACTGTGATGATGGGGGCTTAGACCCCATTGCCACAATGTTCAAAATGTGCTTCAGCTATGGACCCCACACTTACCTTTTGGTCACTGTGATGATGGGGGTTGGACCCCATTGCCACAGTGGTCATGGTCTGCTTGCATTGTGGAGGCCACACACATTTATGTGTGACACATGTGATAGGGGTCACATTGTATGTTCAATGTCATGTTCAGTGTTGTAGGCATTTGACACAGTCTACACACGCTTGTCATGGTGTTGGGAGGCTGTTTTTTTCTTACATTCCTTATGTTGGAGTATGCTGGTTGTGTCATGCATTACCCATCCTATGAGTAAGGGTGGTGTGGGTGGTAGGCATCCAGCCCCCCATGGGAAGGGGTGGTGGTGGTGGTAGGCATCAATCCCCCTATGAGTGGGGATGGTAGTAGTGACAGGCCTCTAGCACCCACTGAGTAGGGGTGGTGGTAGTGGTAGGCATCCAGCCCCCCATGAGTAGGGGTGGTGGTAGTGACAGGCATCTAGCACCCCCTGAGTAGGGGTGATAGTAGTGACAGGTATCCAGCCCCCCATGAGTAGGGGTGGCAGTAGTGGTAGGCATCCATCCCCCTATGAGTGGGGATGGTAGTAGTGACAGGCATCTAGCACCCCATGAGTAGGGGTGGTAGTAGTGGTAGGCATCTAGCACCCCATGAGTAGGGGTGATAGTAGTGACAGGCATCTAGCACCCCCTGAGTAGGGGTGGTGGTAGTGGTAGGCATCCAGCACCCCATGAGTAGGGGGTGGTGGTAGTGGTAGACATCCAGCCCCCCATGGGTAGGGGTGGTGGTGGTGACAGGTATCCAGCCCCCCATGAGTGGGGATGGTAGTAGTGACAGGTATCCAGCCCCCCATGAGTAGGGGTGGTAGTAGTGGTAGGCATCTAGCACCCCCTGAGTAGGGGTGGTGGTAGTAGAAGGCATCCATCCCCCTATGAGTGGGGATGGTAGTAGTGACAGGCATCTAGCACCCCCTGAGTAGGGGTGATAGTAGTGACAGGTATCCAGCCCCCCATGAGTAGGGGTGGTAGTAGTGACAGGTATCCAGCCCCCATGAGTAGGGGTGGTAGTAGTGGTAGGCATCCAGCCCCCCATGGGTAGGGGTGGTGGTGGTGACAGGTATCCAGCCCCCCATGAGTGGGGATGGTAGTAGTGACAGGTATCCAGCCCCCCATGAGTAGGGGTGGTAGTAGTGGTAGGCCTCTAGCACCCCATGAGTAGGGGTGATAGTAGTGACAGGCATCTAGCACCCCCTGAGTAGGGGTGGTGGTAGTGGTAGGCATCCAGCACCCCATGAGTAGGGGTGGTAGTAGTGGTAGGCATCCACCCCCCTATGAGTGGGGATGGTAGTAGTGACAGGCATCTAGCACCCCATGAGTAGGGGTGATAGTAGTGGTAGGCATCTAGCACCACATGAGTAGGGGTGATAGTAGTGACAGGCATCTAGCACCCCCTGAGTAGGGGTGGTGGTAGTGGTAGGCATCTAGCACCCCATGAGTAGGGGTGGTGGTAGTGGTAGGCATCCAGCCCCCCATGGGTAGGGGTGGTGGTGGTGACAGGTATCCAGCCCCCCATGAGTGGGGATGGTAGTAGTGACAGGTATCCAGCCCCCCATGAGTAGGGGTGGTAGTAGTGGTAGGAATCTAGCACCCCCTGAGTAGGGGGGGTGGTAGTGGTAGGCATCCATCCCCCCATGGGTAGGGGTGGTGGTGGTGACAGGTATCCAGCCCCCCATGAGTGGGGATGGTAGTAGTGACAGGTATCCAGCCCCCCATGAGTAGGGGTGATAGTAGTGACAGGCATCTAGCACCCCCTGAGTAGGGGTGGTGGTAGTGGTAGGCATCCAGCACCCCATGAGTAGGGGTGGTAGTAGTGGTAGGCATCCATCCCCCTATGAGTGGGGATGGTAGTGGTGACAGGCATCCAGCCCCCCATGGGTAGGGGTGGTGGTAGTGGTAGGCATCCAGGCCCCTATGGGTGTATATGGCATTGGTGATAGCCATCCCGCCCCTATGGTTCTGCTGTTGCTGGTGTGAGCCATTTCTGCATCCCTATGTGTGTGTGTTATATGTCTGGTACGTGTCGTTTGTTTGTGTGGTGGGTGTTTGACTTACCTTCTGCGCCGTACGCGTCCGTACCAGTTCCGGTAATAGATGTAGAGTATTGGTAGGACCTGCGCGATGGGATTCATCGTTGGTTCGTCTCGTTCGTCTTTCTCGTTGCTTCGACTCGTACTCGTGGCTGGCGTGTTCGTCTCGTAGCCGTGGTTCGTCTTGTGGCGCGAATCGGAGCTTATGTGCGCCTCTCCCGGATGCTCTGACGTGCCGTGCGTAGCGACGGGTTCGGCGCGTACGGAAGGCGCATCGTACTAGTCCGGCCGGACGGTGCTGTATTTTGGCTTCCGTGCGACTCGATTCTGCGTTTGCATTGGGTGAGTACGGCTGGGTCGGAATTTTAGCAGTAGTGCGCATCGTAGTTGCTCGCTCGGACAACTGTTCGAATCGGTCGGGAAACACGCGTTCGGCACGTATTTTTTTCGAACGAATCGTATTCAGTGCGCTTCCGGCCGAGATCGGAATCGGCCCCAAAGTCTAAGGGTGACCCTGCAGAGAGGGCCAAGTCCAACAATATGCGTCTATGAAAAATATCAATGTTTAAGAAACACATTTACAGCTATAACTGATGATGGAGCTCAGATTTCACCTATAAAATGTATGCATTATTATATGACAAAAAGCTGCAGACAGCATTTCTAAAATGGCATGCAGATTTTGGTGCATGCAAATGAAAACATGAAAGAGGCCTGCAAATGAAATCATGTAAAACAATGCTCATTTAATTAATCATGGTTGTTTTAATGTGTAGTTTAGATTTAACCTCATTATAGAAATATATATTTAATTTAGATTAATTTAGAAATAGTGTCTTGAACTAGCATATTTGTGCTGAATTAACACGCATTTTTGCGGTGTAGAAAACCATGTGATTTCAGTTTGTTTTAGTAGACTCAGCTTACTGTAGTTTTTGCCCTTGAAGATTAGAATGGAATGTGCTCCTCTTCCCTACCAACTTTCAATGAAAGGGCTTTGTTAATAAATCACGCCCTCCTGTTTCCGTCTCTTCGACCTTCACTATGTTGCATATTTTTTTTGTAGCCTGGAGTGAAGAGAAAAACTCACAATTAATACTTTTTGTTACAGAAAAATGTAATTGTTTTTAAAATGTAAAAGGATGTGAAGTCATGTAATGAGGAACACGCCTGATTAATGACGTATCCAGTCAGCCCATGGGGAGACGATGTGTCTTGGAGTTCTGATTGGACCAGCTACGAGGACCAAGCACGTGGGCTTTTGCTTGAAATATGGCTTACAGTGGGAGGGGTGGCTTTTTGCTCATTTTTTCCTGAGGGCCAGGCCCAGCTTCTGTGCTGGACACAGAGACGGGGAGGAGAGAGAAGGAGGGGCTGCATCTGTGGGGGCTATTTTGCAGCTCCTGAGACAGAGAGACAGACCAGCACAGCGAGGCAGAGAGGGAGAGCTGAGAGGATCAGAACAGGTTTAGATTTTAGGTGCTAAGCTTTAAATTTCATGCTTTGACTAACTGCTTTTGAAAAGATATATTTGTCCTATGCATTTATTTCTCTTTATGGGAGATTTTTGCCATTATTAATTATTGATTAGCCTTGCAAGACTCACTCTTTTCTTAGAAACTCTTTAAGAGTTTCTGACTGACAATTTTGCTCCACATTTTCTTCCAACATGGAATGCCTCGTAAGCAGACTGTAATATGTTCTGTATTAATGCTATTTTTCCTATTTTTTCAATTCTGTAACCTGATTGATATTTGACTAATGAATAAAGAGTCAGAGAACCTTAACTTTTGACTAGAAAATAAAACCCTTTAAAATACTCACAACTCTCTTTATTGGCTTAAATATTAATTGCATTTTTGATTTTTCATGTTTATGTAAAGTCTCCTGATGGTAATATACAGTGGCAAGGGTCCAGTACCTTTGCAGCGGTAAATTAGAAGGTAAATGAGGTTTTGCATTGAGAAATTACCGTGTAATTACCGCTGCATCAGTTTTTGGTAGCTAGAGGAAGGTTATTATCAATTAGTTTGGTGATTAAGGATTATTAATATCACCATCAACTATTTGACTAATGGTCCATTGACCTCAGGAGGAGAGTTGATCTGTGAAAATTAGTTCTAGAAAATAATTGCCCAAGTTAGATAAATGTCCAAGTCCTGATTCCTGACTCCAATGCTCAGAACCTGAAGACTGGCAAAGCAGTACTGGAAGGTGATGCAAGAAGGCGATTGCTGGAGTGGTGTGAGTATCAATAGGGTTGTGAAATGTTGTTAATGTGCTAGGATGTATTTTGAAGTGTTGAAAATAGTAAGGGTTTTGACTGTTGGTGAATTTTGCTCATTTTTGACTTGATGGTTTTATTGATTATATTGGTAATTTCATAGGACAGGATTTATTGGTTATTGATTACATGTTTTAACTCTTCATGTTAAGTAATTTAGTGTCTTGTTCTATGTTGTCTGGAAAAACAGGTATGTACACCTGTGGAAATCCCGGGAAGGAATAGCGGGTGGTAACTGGAAGCCACACTGCAGGAGGTTACTCGTCTGTTGGAATAACACTGAGAAACTAGGTAGGGCTGGCAGTGTTAAATTAGGGACTATTTTCTGAGTAAAAGTGAGAGTGATTGATAGCAAAAGAGTTCGCTGGTGAAACTTTGGTGTTATATCACCTAGAAAGGGTAACACCAAAGGAGTAGCAGGTTCTTCTGAGCTTGAGTGAAGGGTAAGCGGACGGGATTTACTCGCAGTGTTTGAAGAGTAAACAGAAGTTCTTACTTTGTGAGGAGTAAGCGGAATGTGTTACTCGCCGTGAAAAGAAATCTATCCTTTATTTAGTGGAACAGACAGAGTAGCGAATGTTTTTATGTTGTTATTAACAGAATTTTGATTAAGAAAACTCAGAAAAATATTGCCATAAGATTTTGTAAAGGAGGAGTCAGTAGTAGGAGTTAAACTGACTGAAATTGAAACTGACAGCATTGGAGAAAAGAAATTGCATTGAACTATTGCAGAAATGAAAATGTTTGAAGGTTTAAAGAAACTGTTGGGAGGTAGAGTGAAAAATTCGTTTTTAATTGGTGATGCTCCTGAAGGAACATTCGTGCATTTTCTGTCTACCAATTTGGGACAAAATTCATGTATGTGGGTTCACCAATGGTGCAAGATTACTGAAAAAGAAGGTTCTTTGAGGTTTCCAAAAGATGGTACTTTTGAATTGCAAATTATTGACAAATTAAGGGAAGTGTTATGTGAAATAAAGACACCATCTAGAGCTGCACAATTTGAGGCCTTAAGCATGTGGGAAAAGACAGCAAGAGACAAAGCAAGTGAGGATAAAAAGGTAAAGCACCAGATGCAGGAGAAGGGAAATGATGCTAAAAAGCTTCAAATAAATAGTGATTCAGGGGATGAAATAATGGATGCATTGTTAACTGAGTGTCCGCCACTTTATGTGGTTCCCATTAAAAATACTGAAAATAGGGTACCAGTAAGTACTACAGTGGCTACTGCTTCTGTTAAACAGAGAGAAACACAGATTGAAAGAACTGTGCAGACATTTCAGATTGACCCACTACTTGTTGATTCAGCACTGACAGTGATACCTCCAGGTGTTACTGCTTTAAATGTGACTGATTCAGTCCAGATATCACAAACTACAGATGCACAGGCAATGTTTAGAAAAATTGTGACTGTCCCAATTAATATGGCCCCTACTCAAAAGGTTCAAAGAGCTGCAGAAGGAGTGATTATGGCAGGGTTTATTTCAGAAACTCAGAATTCACAGATTATTGAACAGAAATTACCCCAGACAGTCAAGCACTGAAAGGTGGGGGAGAAATAGTCTGTACAACACCAATAGCCCAGGGAAAAATGAATATATTTGAAGATGGGATTTTTCAAACCTGCTGTGAGGAAGCAGCAGTGCTTAAAAAGATAGAGAGCATGGGGGACCAAATTAACCCAGACCATGGAAAAGAGAAACAGCCTAGTGTTTTCAATTCAACATTTGAACATGAAGAAATTAACAGTCCCTGCTGTTCAAATCATGAAAATGTGAACCAGTGTCAGGAAAAAGAATTAATTTCCCTGAGTAAGGAAACAAATACATGTGCAGTAACTACACATGGTAGACTGACCGATTTGGCTCAAAAATATGAAATTAATGTTTCAGGAAGTTTTCCATTTCAGAAAAGCTTCAGGGTACATATGAATGATGAGGCAAATGAGACAATGTGTTCTTCAGGAATGCAGTTGCACCTTGCAGAAATAATAAAATATAATTTCAAATGCAATGGGTTTGAGAAATTAGGAGACAAGTGGGCAAGAAAGCATGAGAAGAAAAAGAAACCACCAGACCTTGTTAGGGAAAATAATAAACAGGATGAGGGAGAAGCTTTTGCTTACTCATTGAGAGAAAAGGTGGGAGAAGTGCATGTTCATG
The DNA here is from genome assembly GCA_963921515.1 of Calotriton arnoldi. NCBI lineage: Eukaryota > Metazoa > Chordata > Amphibia > Caudata > Salamandridae > Calotriton > Calotriton arnoldi. The sequence continues at coordinate 162,543 of CAWUFW010017330.1, read as the reverse complement.
TGCCACGGAACAAAAGTGAACTAGCAGCATTTCTGAACACATTCCCACAATTGAGAGACAAACCTATGCTGTGGTACCCACAAGTTGATGGATTTGTTGAAATTTTCAAAGAGTTGTGCATTCATTTGGAAATGTTCTTTGACATTGCCATGCAGACTGAATTGTGGTTAGAATCTAAAGTTGTTGTGCAAAGGCCAGGTGAGGAGACAATGATAAGGGTTTGCATGAATGCACCATCATTTTCTGTTGTTATGGAGAAAAACGTAGCAGTGATTACTTTCCTGAAGGGCAGAGTGCCAGCAAAGGATGTTGATTGGGTACAGATTAAAAGAACACAGGATGGAAGTAAAGGTGTTTTGGTCTGTGCACATTCAGGTATGGATGTTGTACTGCTGGAAAGGGTGTCCTTTTGCCATCTTTATAACAGATTTGAGCATTGGAAGAAGAAATTTAAATTTAAACATGATGCAGCAGTTGGAAATGTGCAAAAACAGAGAGAAATGCAGGTGCAAGATGTGTCAGCCAAGCAAATGCAAATATCAGTTCAGAAACAGGTACCAATGGCAGGAATTTTTCAAGCACAGATGGTCCCACTAAATATGGAAAATGCTAAAATTAATTTAAATAAGTTGTCCAGAGCAAATGTGAATTATTTTCAGAAACAAAACCAGAACCCAGTTCAACAGGTTGCTATTTTTGAAAATGAGAGTTTTAACCCTAACAATTCTGAATTTACCAAGTCCATTGTGAAAGCAGTGCAAGATCCAGACTTAGTTGTAGGACTTTTAAAAAGAGAAATTACAAACCCAGTTTTAGAAGAATTTGCACCAAAAATTGGCCCATTTGAGGAAAATTACCAATTTGTTGTTTGTGACTCAGACCTGGCAGGAAAACAATTGTTTTGCAAATTAAACAGTACAGATTACTGTACACCAGATAATGTTAATTTTCAGATTCCTGATGAGGATGTACATTTTAAAAGGGCCCAACAAGAGACAGCTGTAGCATTGCTTTCAGAAAAGACAGTTGAAAAATTACCTTCTGATTTGAAAGAAATAATAAACACAGAAGTAAGGGAGTTCACAGGGAAAGATGTCAGATTAATAAAATGTGTAGAACATGTCTTATTTAAATTAGAACTAGATGACATGTATTCAAGGACACCATCAGTTGCAGAAATTTTACCCATAATTGGAGATAAAGTGAGTAAAGTATTTTTGATGGAATTGATTGGAAGTTTATGTAACTTTCTGATCACAGGTTCACAGAAACTAAATGAAAAGAACAGATTAGTGCAGGAGATTAATAGCATAATTTTTCCATGTTGTCCTGTGGTACCGAATCCAGCCAATATATTTTTTCACATTCCATGTGCTGAAGAATGGCTTACTGTTATTGATTTTTGCCAAGTTCATGTCACAGTGCCATTGCATGAGAATAGTCAGGAGTACTGTCAAAAGAAAATGAATGTCTGGGACACATAATTGGAAAGGGAGCTAGAAAGGTGTCACCAGACAGAGTGGAAATAATTCACCAGATGAATCCACCTCAAATTCAGAAAAAAGTCAAGATGTTTTTGGGAATGGTTAGCTGCTGTAGAGAGTGGTTACCAAACCTTTCCCTAGTGGCTAAGCCTTTACTGAGGCTGACACACAAGGATGTGTCTGATCCGCTTCCATTGGACAACAATTGCACCAAAGCATTCCTAGAGTTGAAAGAGAAAAAGTGTCGCGCCCCAGCACTAGGAATGAAAGTTTATTTAAAAGAAAATACACTAATTTGCAGTGAGAGGGAGGGCTGCGCTCTCTCAGTGCCTGTTCAAAAACATGAATGTGTTCAAAGGTCTGTGACGTATTTCCCAATGACCGTTGACCCCAACGTCACAGACATGCCCAGCTGCCTTAAATTAGTAGCTGTGGTAGATGTCAGTCATAAAAAGAGTGAGTTTATTATAATGGAATTTTCAATTATTGAAAGGGTTGCTTCCTTTGTGGAGTTGTTTTGGGAAAATATTGTGACCAAGAAATGTCTAAATTCAAATGTATTTAGCTTACTGCCAGCAAATGAAATTGTTTGTGATCAAACTGAACCTAAATGTTTAAATGTCATGAATTTTTGCCTGAAACCAATATCAGACTTTAAGGATGAACGTCTGATTCAGCCCAACAATGTCCATTTTGTAGATGGCCCATGTTTGAAAGGTAATAATGACACATTAAAAGCAGCACATGCTGTGCTTCCTATACATTATGTTGTCAAAACTTCATGGCTTTCAGTAGTTACCTCAGCCCAAAATTCGAAATTGATTGCCCTTACCATAACATGCAATATAATTTCTCAATTGGGAGTCACTGTTGTCCTGGGTAAGAGAAATGCTAATTCAGTTGCACAATATTGTATCCTGTTAGTAGTAAATGTGTTATTGCAAAAACTGATGCCCAGGTATAGATTGCCAGTTTCTCTGAAATCAGATCATAATGAGGTCTCAAAGATGATGTGTGTAGAACCACAGATTGGACAAAGATTCGATTGTAGCCATCAGCCTGAAGTTTCAAGCATAATAAAGCAACAAAGACAGCACAGAGTTACACTTTGCAAAAGACTGTGTTTCAGCATCACCGAAGTGGCTTGAAAATGGACATGCAAATGCACTTGTGAAAAACACTGATGAAAACACTAGCCATTCCTGTGAAGGTCTGACTGACGTGGAGCGTGCAGTTTCTCACCAGATTGCAGCTGCTACACAAGATCTGCATAATGGATGGTGCAACGACTTTGATCTGAGAGATGCTGTGAAATGGAAAGGCCTGTTCCCAATGATCCTGGCAAAGACTGTTGTGAAATGTGGTGGCCTTCCAAATTGGGTGTATGCCTCTCACACACGTATGGTCCTGTGTCCCTTTGATAAAACAGCTCCTCTTCAAGAAAAAATGCCGGCAGTGGTCAAAAGTCCACAGAAGAGGGTCAGTCAAGCTGTAAGGGAACACACAGAGTCTGAAGCAGCACTAAAGCAAGTGGCACTGCAAAAGCAAAAAGTGGAAACTGACTCAGATGAAAGCGGTGTCAAAAGGGTGAAAGAGTCAGGTGCAGCCTCTAAAGAAGAAATTAGTGCTGTGGGCCTACGAGTGGAGGTAGGAAAAAGCTGGCTGAAAGGGTATCCAAAAAGTTTGAAGTGGTCCTTTGAAAAATCATTTGCACTCTTAGCTGAAACATCTGAATCTGATCAAAGTGAAAATAAAAGTGAAAGGCTTGGATTGGAAAAGTGCAGAGAATTGATGGTACTCTGTCAGAGTTTCTCAGCACCTGAGTGGTAAATACATGGAAAAAGTACAGAATGTCACATTGAATGAACTGTATGAGCCACCCTGATGGCAAGCTGGTGACAAAGAGAAAAAGAAAGACTGAAACAATAAATGAGAACTGTCAAAGAGCTGAAGAGAAAAGAATCTTTGAACGATGAAAGGAAAAGAAGAAAAGAAAATAGAAAAGAGAACTGTCCTGTTGAATTTTCTTTTTATTATTTAGTTACTTATTTTAGAAGAAACTAACAGTTCCAAGAAGCTACTTACAGAACTCTGCACTAAACTTTGAGCTTGGATATATATGATCTGATTACAGACAAGACTTGTGTTTGCCTTAGAAATAGAAGTAAAATTGTTATATGCTCAGCTTTTGCAATAAAAATGTCACTTGTGAAAATAAATAAGTGTGATGATTTACAAATCATTTGAGGTATCATGATTTGTTATCATCAAAGGGTGAATTGATGGAGCTCAGATTTCACCTATAAAATGTATGCATTATTATATGACAAAAAGCTGCAGACAGCATTTCTAAAATGGCACGCAGATTTTGGTGCATGCAAATGAAAACATGAAAGAGGCCTGCAAATGAAATCATGTAAAACAATGCTCATTTAATTAATCATGGTTGTTTTAATGTGTAGTTTAGATTTAACCTCATTATAGAAATATATATTTAATTTAGATTAATTTAGAAAAAGTGTCTTGAACTAGCATATTTGTGCTGAATTAACACGCATTTTTGCAGTGTAGAAAACCACGTGATTTCAGTTTGTTTTAGTAGACTCAGCTTACTGTAGTTTTTGCCCTTGAAGATTAGAATGGAATGTGCTCCTCTTCCCTACCAACTTTCAATGAAAGGGCTTTGTTAATAAATCACGCCCTCCTGTTTCCGTCTCTTCGACCTTCACTATGTTGCATATTTTTTTTGTAGCCTGGAGGGAAGAGAAAACTCACAATTAATACTTTTGTTACAGAAAAATGTAATTGTTTTTAAAATGTAAAAGGATGTGAAGTCATGTAATGAGGAACACGCCTGATTAATGACGTATCCAGTCCGCCCATGGGGAGACGATGTGTCTTGGAGTTCTGATTGGACCAGCTACGAGGACCAAGCACGTGGGCTTTGCTTGAAATATGGCTTACAAGTGGGAGGGGTGGCTTTTTGCTCATTTTTTCCTGAGGGCCAGGCCCAGCTTCTGTGCTGGACACAGAGACGGGGAGGAGAGAGAAGGAGGGGCTGCGTCTGTGGGGGCTATTTTGCAGCTCCTGAGACAGAGAGACAGACCAGCACAGCGAGGCAGAGAGGGAGAGCTGAGAGGATCAGAACAGGTTTAGATTTTAGGTGCTAAGCTTTAAATTTCATGCTTTGACTAACTGCTTTTGAAAAGATATATTTGTTCTATGCATTTATTTCTCTTTATGGGAGATTTTTGCCATTATTAATTATTGATTAGCCTTGCAAGACTCACTCTTTTCTTAGAAACTCTTTAAGAGTTTCTGACTGACAATTTTGCTCCACATTTTCTTCCAACATGGAATGCCTCGTAAGCAGACTGTAATATGTTCTGTATTAATGCTATTTTTCCTATTTTTTCAATTCTGTAACCTGATTGATATTTGACTAATGAATAAAGAGTCAGAGAACCTTAACTTTTGACTAGAAAATAAAACCCTTTAAAATACTCACAACTCTCTTTATTGGCTTAAATATTAATTGCATTTTTGATTTTTCATGTTTATGTAAAGTCTCCTGATGGTAATATACAGTGGCAAGGGTCCAGTACCTTTGCAGCGGTAAATTAGAAGGTAAATGAGGTTTTGCATTGAGAAATTACCGTGAAATTACCGCTGCATCACTGACTTAGAGCCTTATTGAGAGTTTTGTGGATGGGATACTCTGCCACAAACGTGGCAGATATCGCGTGCACAGTATTGAAGTGAATTATGTCCCATGGCACTCTTAATATGGTGGACTGGATAGCCATCTTGTTTTGGTGGATTACCACATCTGCCAAACTTTTAATAAGGCTATTGCTTTCCATCAGCATCAAATGTTTTCATAGATTTGCATGATTGGAAAAGAACGGCAAGCAGTAATTAGGAGCAATGATTTCCTGCTGCTCAGGAAATTCTCCATTGCTGGCTACCTTGGGCATTTTAATCTGAGCCTAGGGAGAAGTCAGTAAAGTTTGTCCTCTTACCCGAATCCACCCGCCTTCATTTGCAGAGCATAACTATGTCCACCCCTAGGCAACACATGTACATTAGAAGATCAGATTAAGGGGCATATGTTCAAGGAGGTGGCGGAGTGTGGCGTTAGCCGTCATGGCTTAACGCCTCACTCCGCCACTTCAGAAATGCAAGGCTGCACCATATTTACAATGATATTGATGGAGCAAGGATTCAAGAAAATGAAACTTGCTCGGAGGAAATCCTCCATTAACTTTCACTAATCGTTAAAACTGTAGATGAGACAAAACTAATATACACCAGACACCGACACATGGGAGAATAGCTGTACGCATGCTTAAAGTAATGAGGAATATATTGCAACGCGACTAAAACCCGCTTTAATTTGTGAAAACGCTTTGCGCATGTGCAAACATGAATTACGTAGAGATAACGTGACTAACTCACTTTGAGAGAGAAAAACCATCACGCATGCGCAAGAAAGACTAACATGTGGTCTTGAGGTACCGCATGCCGGCATCTGCTTGCTTGAATTAAAAAAAAAAAAGCTGCTGTTGTTAATGCTTTTGCCCAGAGAGATAATAATAACATGGAATAGAGTAGAAGTGGGTGGTGAACAATGAGAATTATATGTTTAAAAAAATAACATCTGTTTATGATTCTTTTAAATATAGTGTGCATTCGGGCCTGCTAAGCATATAACGGAAAATGAAAATGGCGACGGATAACCAGACGTTGCGCATGCTCAGTGAAATCATGAGGTGATCCGATGATCGAAAGAGCTGAATGACTGCCAGATATCAAGGACAGACGACATGGGAAAAGGAAGATGTGTATCACTCGTCTATGTAGCCTGTATTGAATGAATTATTACAATGGCAACAATATATGCATGGGAAGAGGACAACATGAATGAGCTAAAGGGGAAGGGCTAGCAAACAATAAGTACCTTAATAAAAATGAATATGTCAGCATGGTGTGATGAAAACTCCCCTAGCCCCGTCCAATCATATTCCGTATTTTAATAAAATTTGCAACTCTTGAGGGTGGGACATGTAGAAATAAAGACTATAACTAGAATGACTTAAGTTAAGTTAGTGTTCATCGACGCTGAGAGAGACGAGTATGCTGCATCGAGAGAGAGCATCAAGATCATCATAGAGAGAGAGAGAGAGAGAGAGAGAGAGGCGAGAGCAGACTGAGAAGATTCAGATCCGAAACGACAGCCTGATTAGATTAGAAGATTACGGAAGAATATCGAGGAGGGAGAGAGTGTAAGAGAGGGAATCGCCCTGGTGCGTCGGGTTTGTAGAGAAGTCTAGTAAGTATCAGCCCTGTCCTGATCCTGTCCTATAGTCTTTGTCTACTGATTCTAAGTCAGGGGACCCCCACCAGTCCTTTGGCCAGAGGGGTGGTTTTCGGTTATCTCTATTAGGTAAATGTCATTCTGTCCCAAAATTTGCGTATTTTGTTTTTGCAAATGTATGTTATCATGTGTCTTTTGTCTCTACATCTATCCACTCTTATGCATTGGATTGTTGAATGAGGTTGTGTAATTGAATGCATTTACTAAATGAATTTTCTCTCTCCCATTGAAGAATGATAGAGTTTGCACTGTGAATCTGTATTGATGAGCGTTCAACTTTATGACTGAAATTTTTGATAAAGCTTATGAATCTTACTCAGAGTCTGTGGTTATTCCACTAAGAACTGTGAATTAGTTAAGAAATTGTTAATATCACCATCAACTAACTCAACTAATGGTCCATCAACCAGAGGAAAGAGTGTTGATTTGTGAAGATTAGTTAGGCATTGAAATGTCATTTTAAACCGATTTGTGGTTACAGGGAAATAACTAATCAGAACTTAGGTGAATTATAAAACTTGACCCCTCAGCGGATCGACCAGGGAGTGTGGATGAGCATTTTGGATAAATGTATATATGCCCATTGAAATATTCAGTTTTGTGAAATATTCAACCCTGGCCTTCCGCTGGATCAGTTTTTCTGGTAGCAGAGTTATGGTTATTATTGATTAGTTTGGTGATTATTGACTATTGATTATTGATCATTAACTACATGTTTAACATTAAGAGTTAGTGTCGCGTTTTATGTTGTCTGGAAGTACAGGTACGGAGATACCTGGGAATCCTGGGAATGGAATTTAGAAGAGTGTGGTAAGGCAATCACACTGCAGAAGGTTACTCGTCTGTTGTCATAATACCTAAAAGCTACGGAGGGCTGTAGGTGTTATATTAGGGACTATATCGTATAAGAGCAGAGAGTGAGTGATAGCGAAGGGTCCACCTGTGAAACTTTGGCCTTACCCAGAGGAGGAGTATCCCTAGAGGAGTAATAGGTCCTCCCCGAGCTTAAGTGAAGGGTAAACAGTGGTTTTTACTTGCAGTGTAAGGAAGTACTTTCTCTTTGAAGCAAGTGAATAAACTATCTTTGGATTAGCGGAGCAGACAGAGTAGCGCTGTTTTTACGTTGTTACTAACAGAAAATTATAAAGAAAAATTAGAAAATACATTGTCATATTACCTTGTGAAGAGAGGGTCAGTAGCAGGAGTCATACTGACGTCACAAAGAGCCGCGCTGGTACTGGTTGAGACAGCGGGCGTGTAACAAGTGCAGATTGTAAAGGGTGGGTCAGTAGTAGGAGTAATACTGACGTCATAACGAGCCGCGCTGGCATTGGTCAGACAAGTGGGTGTGTTGAAAGCTCTGATTGGCTGGTAGACAAGAACCGCGCTGGTATTGGTTGTGGAAGAGAATACGTAGTGAGCCCTGATTGGACTGTTGGTGTGAGTCGCGCTGGTATAAGACGAGTGTTGGCAAATAGGATACGTGAAAAATACGGAAGAGTCTCTAGGTTTTGCCTGCTGAAATAATTAGTCACAGGGATCGGAAGAATGAAGCTGATTAATAAAATCAAAAATTTCTTTAAAAAAGATAAACGTGTAGTAACCAGAGAAGGAATTCTTATGCCACGCCTGCTTCCTTTATGATGATGGAACGAGAATACCATACTTGTGTCTCGGTGGAAAATTGGGTAGAGTATACGAAAGGTGATGGTGTTCTAGCTTTCCCTGAACATGGTACGTTTAATGTAAGGATTCTTCAGAATTTGAGAAATCGGATGAATTCATTAGAACCAAGTCCTAGGTTAACGCAGTATGAAGCTTTGGAGGAATGGGAAGTTGAGGCATTTGAACGAGAGAAATACAGAGGAGGTAGAAGAATAAATAGAGGGTTTTTACCCAGATATCCGTTTGATACTCGAGGAGATCAGATGAAAAGATGGAGAAGAGCTGTAGTAACGGAAGGCTTGTATCCAGTGTTGATGGCTGAGGATCAAGTAGGGAGTAAGTGTAAATAAAAAATTAAACACATAGGTATGACAGGAACAGGATGTGATGAATCTGATGATGAGTTATTAGAGGACATTTTAGTTAAAAGACCTCCACCTTATCAAGAAAATGCTAGAGATACAACTCCAAGTGCACCAATGAAGGGAACTCCATTAGTTCCACAGGTTTTATATGATCCAACATTCACCCGAGTATTACAGGAAAAAGAAAGGAATGCGTTGAATAAGACAAAAGAAGAGATAATTCAGAAAATAAATCAGTTAGGTTTGAATGCTGAAGCCTTGACAGTACCAGTAACAATTGGTCCTGTTATTCCATTGTATGGTGATAAACGAGATACCCCGAGATTACAAACAGTGACAGTCCCACAGAATAATGCTAGGAAAGCAGCAGTAATGTTATAAGATCAAACTAGTGAGAGTGATTCGAATGTCTCGTTACTAGATCTCCCCAATCTTGAAACGGTGACTGAAACCCCGAAGAGAATTTCACCAGTAAATACAAGGAGAAAAGAACCGATTGTCACTCCAGTAGCAGGGAGCTCTAAAGGATTTTCATCAGAAGACCTAGAGGAGTGGGCAAAAGGATTAGACAAGAAAAAACCCCAAACACCAAATATAGATGTAGGCAAGTTGAAAGTGGATTTAGAAGAAATGATTATTGGTACTATAAGCTCAGACAGATTAGGTTCATATGGAGATGAGGAATTGTTGTTTTTGTGTAAAAGTATAACCTGGAGAGTAAAGAATCTTCATGAGAAGATAGTAGAAGTGGCTTCAGAATTTGGAATAGATGTAGAAAAGTCAAAAATATATCAAAAACCATATAGGTCAGAATTTACTGAGAAGGATTTAGAAAGTTGGAATGCGTCAGGAAGGAGATTACAGATAAAAGAATAAATGTATATTTTGAAGAAATGGGGAGATGCCGTCCGATGGAGAGCTAGATCGACAAGAAAAAGGGATGAGGCAGCTACAAAGGAAACATCTGCATTCCCATTAAGAGAGTCAGAACAGGTTGAAAGAGTGTGTCCAATGAGAGAAGTTCCTGGTGGTGGATATGTTCATGTTCCTTGGTCTAGACAGGATATTTTGTCTTTTACGAATGATTTCCCCAGATTAAGAGAGAAACCAGTTGAATGGTACAAGCAGGTAGAGAGGTTTGTGAAAGTTTCAAAGGTTTTATTAAAAGATTTGGATGGCCGGTTTGACATAGTGGTACCAACTGATTTGTGGACAGAATGTAAAATTACTGTTGATTGGCCAACTGAAGAGTATCCCAGAGACGCAAGGACAGGTGCGCCTTCAGAGGAAGTGATGAAAAAGTATCAACAGGTGATTACTTTCTTGAAAGGGAAAATTCCTCCAAAAGAAACAGATTGGGTTCAAATAGATAGAACAACTCAAGAACCAAAAGAGTCAGTGCACGCGTATTACTAAAGGCTATTGCAAGTATTTAAGCAGTATAGTGGATTTGAAAATATTGGTGATAAGGATATGGGACATTTCGTGTATAGGTTTGTGCAGTAGCGGCTCCTCGAGGGAGTGCTGCGGGGCGGTGGGGCGGGGAGGGGCAGGGTGGGGGGTAGTAAACTCTGGAATTGGGCCAAACGGAGTTGAGTAAAGAAAAAATTAATAAAACAAATTACATTGCGCGCTGCATCGCCGATTTGGCGTTGGAGCGCGCGCAATGTAATTCGTTTTGTTTATTTATTTCTTTACTCAACTTTGTTCGGCCCAATTCCGGAGTTTACTACCCCCCACCCTGCCCCTCCCCCGCCCCACCGCCCCGCAGCACTCCCTCGAGAAGCCGCTACTGGGTTTGTGTATGGATTGAGATCATAAATTAGTCAGATGATTCAGCAACATATGCTTTGCTGGCAGAGCAAGCCCATTGATGATATCTTGAAGTATGCAAAGTATTGTAGTGATGATAGTGATGCAAAACACAAGAAACTGAAAGAAAAATGATGTGGGCACAAGTGAAGCTAGCAGAACACCAAGAGGCAAATTCTGGTTCTCAAAATGATAATCAGTCCAACGATCAGAATCAGAATAGTCAAGGATCAAATGGAAATAAAGGAAAAGGGCGAATGAGTAGAGAAAAAGCAAGAAAGAAGTATCCTTGTCATGCGTGCGGAAAGCATGGACATTGGAAGAATGAGTGTAGAAATGTTCAACAGAGTAATGGGGTAAATCAAAATTTAAATACACAGATGCAGAATGAGGTGGTTGTGAACCAGCAGCTATATCAACAATAAGAAGGGGGGACCAGGAGCAGGTTATGGTCCAGTGCCCGTGCTCCTAGAGCTAATTGTTAAATCAAAAAACGGGGGAACACTGTTCCGGAGGAGGGGTGCTGTGTGTCACCCACTCACTAAGAGGAAAAAGAGAGTGGAAAGAAGGCAGATAGAGAGGTCCTAGGCCTAGAACCCACAGGTTAGAGGGAAGAACAAGTCTTGCCTCTTGTTGCCCTCACACACCCCGAAGGATGTCATGCTTCATCATCGGGCGTTTGCTCCTCGTCGGGCCGGCGCTGCAATGCCCTACGGGTCTCCCGAAGGGTCGCTTTGCGGAGATCTTTGCGAACTGCCGTCTGATGCGTGAGGGTATGTGGGGTGAGTCCTATATAGAGGGTGAGTCAGTGCGTGCAAGGTTAAAACTGGCTGAGTGTTACCAGAGAGGTGTGTTTATTGTGATGGTACCCTTGTCAGAATAAAAAAACCGAAGGTTAGTTGTTACCCCAATAGGCGCAATGTGCCTAGGTAACTAAAAGGTCAACATGTTTCACACCTAGGTGGTCACAAAGATCCGTGGCGCTTCATCAGGACCAGAGAGTAAAGCGTGATGTGAAAGTGCACATGAGTAGTGGGTAAAAGGGATAAAAAACCCTCTGTGAAATCAGGGCGGGCCAAAACTGTGAACCCTACAGTTAGGCTAAAACTAAATAGTTGAAACGCTCCTGATGTAACCTAGGAAACAAAGAAAACAAAAAAAAGACTGTGAGCGCCATGAAAATGGATGCTCACATGCAGGGCATCCATTTGCATGGCTCGTTCACCAACAAGGGTTGCTCCTAGGGTGCCGGCAGGGCCGCAGACGTGATCACCAGCTTTCTGGCGTATCCTGCAGCCGGCCCGCTGTGCACGCCGGGGGAGCCACCACGTTGGGTACTTGTCCCATGGTATAACCACTCATTCAGTCTCTTGTTTTAATGCACCATGTGTGCTTCCTTGATGTACATTACTGAGGCATATCTTGACGCCTCGTGTATATTTCTGATGTATGTCTTTTTGTTGTTTTCTTTGTTTCCTAGGATACATCAGGAGCGTTTCAACTATTTAGTTTTAGCCTAACTGTAGGGTTCACAGTTTTGGCCCGCCCTGATTTCACAGAGGGTTTTTTATCCCTTTTACCCACTACTCACATGCACTTTCACATTACGCTTTACTCTCTGGTCCTGATGAAGCGCCACGGATCTTCGTGACCACCTAGGCGCGAAACATGTTGACCTTTTAGTTACCTAGGCGCATTGCACCTATTGGGGTAACAACTAACCTTCTGGTTTTTTATTCTGACAAGGGTGCCATCACAATAAACACACCTCTCTGGTAACCCTTAGCCAGTTTTAACCGTGCACGCACTGACTCACCCTCTATATAGGACTCACCCCACATACCCTCACGCATCAGACGGCAGTTCGCAAAAGATCTCCGCAAAAGCGACCCTTCGGGGGACCCGTAGGGCATTGCAGCGCCGGCCCGACGAGGAGCAAACGCCCGATGATGAAGCATGACATCCTTCGGGGTGTGTGAGGGCAACAAGAGGCAAGACTTGTTCTTCCCTCTAACCTGTGGGTTCTAGGCCTAGGACCTCTCTATCTGCCTTCTTTCCACTCTCTTTTTCCTCTTAGTGAGTGGGTGACACGCAGCACCCCTCCTCCGGAACAGTGTCCCCCCGTTTTTTGATTTAACTGTGAACCAGCAGCAACAGCAACAGGTAGTTACTCCACAATTACAGGTGCCACAAGCCCCTATGCCCAACCATGTGAATGCTCAGGTGCAGATATACAGTGTGAACACCGAATTTCGTGGAGAGAGTGGTAAGAATACACAAACGGTTCAACAATATTGGATGCAAAGTAATGACAGTGATTCGGACACTTCTCAATGACGGTGCCTGAGGGGGGAGGAAGAATGCGTGCTTGGCGCATCCTTGGCGGTAGATCAGTCAGGTCCATTTGTTGATGGAAAAGTGGAAGGTAATGACATCAATTTCCTAGTGGATACTGGTCCTACTGTGAGAGCAGCAGAAATTCCAAACCTACCCCTCTCGGGAGAAACTATCCAAGTTGTAGGAGTCTCAAATAAGCAAATAAAAACCCCAGTCACTAAACCAATAGAAGTGAATATTGGGAATTTTAAAGACATGCATCGGTTTGTGGTATGTGAGTCCAGTAAATTTGTTAGGGAGGGATTTGTTGTGCAAAATGAACTGTACCGTCTATTGCACACCTGATGGTATTGCTTTCCAAACATCTGATGAAGATATTGCTTTTAAAATGATGCTAGCGAAACAAGGAACAGAAGTGGATGAGATGTTTTCACTTCTTACTGAAAACAGTTTGCCTGATGAGCTGAAAAACAAAGGGAGATCAGATGTGTGGGATTTTTCAGGAAAGGAAATTGGTCTGATGGCAAATGTAGAATTAAAATAATGGTGAAAGAAGGTGCAATTTATCCGAACACACCCCAATACAAAATGAGCCCTGAAGTAAAAGCCGGAGTTGCTCCAGTAATTGATCAAATGATTGAACAAGGTATTTTGAAAGAGATAATGGGCAGTCCTTGTAATTTGCCAATCATGGGGCTTAAAAAGCCTAGTGGCAAGTATAGGATAGTGCAAGATTTAAGGAAAATTAATAAGATAGTAGTACCCTGTTGTCCAGTAGTACCAAATCCAGCAGTGATCCTTTATCAGATACCTTGGGATACACATTGGTACACAGTGATTGATTTGTGCCAAGCATTCTTTTCGATTCCTTTGCATCCGGATAGCCAATATCTTTTGCATTCTGGTTCGGAGACCGTGTTTTGGCATGGTGTCGAGTTCCTCAAGGGTACACAGAGAGTCCCTCGATTTTCAATCAGATCCTGAAAAAGTGTTTGGAAACATTGGTTATGCCAGGAAATTCGGTTTTGGTTCAGTATATTGATGACCTATTGGTGGCATCAAACACACGAGAGGCTTGTGTCACTGACACAATTGCCTTACTGAACCATTTGGCAGAAGGTGAACACAAGGTGTCACCAGGAAAATTACAGTTTTGCCAACAAGAAGTCCAATATTTGGGACACAAGATAGAAAGGGGAGTTAGAAAAGTGACACCAGAGAGAATAAAAGTGATTCGACAAATGAGTCTGCCTAAAACTAAGAAAGAAGTACGAATGTTTTTGGGAGAGATTGGATACTGTCGTCAGTGGATCAGTGGATTTTCACTGCTTGCAAAGCCTTTACTAAAATTGACACGAAAGGATGTGACAGATCCGATTGAATGGGATGATGAAAGTGAGGATGCATTCATAAAACTGAGAGATTGTTTGTGTCAAGCACCAGCATTAGGAATGCCTGACTATACGAAAGAATTTGCTTTGTTCTGTTGTGAGAGAGAAGGATGTGCACTTTCAGTGTTAAGCCAGAGACATGGATTGTCACGACGTCCAGTGGCATATTTTTCTGCCACACTGGATTCAGTGGCTGTGGCATTGCCTGGCTGCTTAAAAGCAGTAGCTGCTACTTGTGTGAGTCTGGAGCAGAGTGAATCGATTGTAATGGGACATCCCCTAAAGGTATATGTGCCACATTCAGTCGAGATCCTTTTAACAAGGACTCGTACTCAGCACTTGACCCCTACTCGGCTGACTAAGTATGAAAGAGTGATCCTGGGTGCTGAAAATGTAAGTGTGATAAGATGCACCACAGTAAATCCAGCAACCTTGCTGCCGGATCCATACTGTGAAGAAATAAAAGAGGAGGTTGATCATGATTGTTTGGATGTGACAGAAATGTGTACAAAGCCCAGACCTGACATCTTTGATGTCCCATTGGAAGAATCAGACCATGTATTGTTTGTTGATGGGTCATGCTTGCGAAAACAAAATGGAGAACTGAGTTCTGCCTATGCTGTATGTACTGTATCTGCTATTCTGGAAGCATCCTGTCTAAGAGGAGTCAAGTCTGCACAAATAGCCGAATTGATAGCTTTGACAAAAGCATGCAAAATTGGGAAAAAATTGAGAGTAACCATATTCACGGATAGTCAATATGGTTTTGAGGTTGTGCATGACTTTGGCCAATTATGGATGCAAAGGGGATTTCTGACTTCTTCAGGTTCTCCTATCAGGAATAGTAAAAATGTCAAAGAACTATTGGAAGCACTACAATTGCCAAAAGAAATTGCAGTGGTCAAATGTGCCGCACCTAAGTCAGGAAATGATTATGTGACACAGGGCAACAAATATGCTGACCAAGTTGCACAATTTTGTGCTCGAAATACAATGTCTTTGAACAGAGGGTTGGAAAAAGAAGTTACCAATTGCCAACTAATGTTTTTCTCTGCTTTTGAAACATGGGATGAAGTTAGACAGTTACAGGATGAGGCAGATGCAAAAGAAAAGGAACTCTGGATTAAATCAGGATGCACAAGAAGAGCAGATGATGAAGTATGGGTGTGTCCAGATGGTAGACAGATAATGCCAGATAGTTTACTATCACAAATGGCAAGAGTATATCATGGAGCTACACACATTGGTAGGGATGCCAAGATTAGGCATTTTAGGCAGACATGGTACAATCCCAAGTTTAGGCTAATTGCAGAGAGTCTCTGCCAGCGATGTTTGACATGTCAACAGCAGAACCTAGGTAGAAAAACGGTTGTCAGTTGGGGAAAAATTGGAAAGGCAGAGGGATCATTTACAAGACTGCAACTTGACTTTATAGAGCTGCCGCCGTGCAATGGTTTGAAGTACGTCCTTGTCATTGTGTGCCTGTTTTCTCGATGGGTAGAAGCCTATCCCACGAGAAGGAATGACAGTCTCACAGTTGCCAAGCTACTGTTGAGAGAACTCATTCCCAGATTCGGATTTCCAGTCACTTTGGAATCAGATAGAGGACCTCATTTTAAAAATGAGATAATTTGATTAATTTGTACAGCTTTCAAAGTTGAGCAGAAACTAGATTGTGCCTATCGACCAGAAGCCTCTGAAGTGGTTGAGCAGCTCAATGGCACAATAAAATCCAGGTTAGGGAAGGTGTGTGCATCCACTTCACTGAAATGGCCTGATGCTTTGCCCCTTGTATTGATGAGCCTTATAAGCATCCCTATCAGAAGGACGGTATTGAGTCCTCATGAAATTCTCATGGGAAGAGCAATGAGACAAGCATTTGTACCTGGAAACAAACTGATGAATATAACTGATGATCTAGTGTTGGACTATTGTAAAGGACTAGCTGATCTGGTATGTTCTGTGTCTCACCAGGTTGGAGAAGATGCAACCACAGCACAGCCGAATCAAGCTCATGATTTGTGTCCAGGAGACTGGGTCGTGGTAAAGAAGCACACGAGAAAATCGTGTTTAGAACCCAGGTGGAAAGGACCTCATCAAGTTATATTCGTCACGACGACATCAGTGAAGTGTGCTGGCTTGCCAAACTGGATCCATGCCAGTCATACACAAAGAGTCCCAAGTCCACCTGAACGACAAG
This sequence comes from Calotriton arnoldi, assembly GCA_963921515.1. Classification (NCBI taxonomy): domain Eukaryota; kingdom Metazoa; phylum Chordata; class Amphibia; order Caudata; family Salamandridae; genus Calotriton; species Calotriton arnoldi. Next base: position 145,912 of record CAWUFW010017330.1, on the reverse strand, counting down.
AGCAGCAACTGGTAGAACAAAGAGAAGAACCAGAAGCTGAAAGTTGTGAAGTCGAAGAAGTCAGAGAAACAGACTCTGAAGAATGCATTGATGATGAACAACCAAGTACAAGTCAAGTAGGGTGGGCACCAGTTACTGGGTCTCAAGAGACTGCTGTAGGGGCCGAGGAAGAGCAAGAATTTGAAAGACCAAAACAAATCGTGCCAAGAAGAGAAGATCGTAATACAGAAAATCCAGATCGATCTCAGTCAGAAGAAGAAGAAAGAGAAAGATCAGAAAGTTCAGAACAAGTTCAGCTAAAAGAAAGAGAAAATAAAAGAACACTAGAAATAGGCGAAGAAGGTGAAAAGGCAGTACAAACAAAGAGGGTCAGAAAAGGTGATCACTGGCCAAGTGGAGTAAAAGGACTGAGATATTTTTTAAGAAGAAAAACAGGGAAAGAACAAGAACAAGTAAATGAAGTATCAAGTCAAGTTGAGCAAGAACAATCAAGAAGAAAATCTTTGCGAAAATCAAGAATAGTGAGAGTTCCGAGCAGAAAATATAAGGCTCCTGAATGGACATATATCATCCTCGAGGACTTTGAGAATCTTGATCTGAATGAAGAACAAGAAAGTGTTACTATTGAAGGAATTGATGAAAGCAAATTGAGACCACCTTAAAAAGAAAAGACTTTGACACAAAAGGTGGAAATTGACAAACAAATAAAGAAGAGAATAAAAGAAACCAAAGAAGAAAAGAAAAGAAAGACAAAGGGAACAAAGACGAAAAGCTCTTGAAGTGTGGGATCACACAAAGATTTTATTTTTTTTATTTTTATTTTTTTTAGAAAAATTTTAGAATTTAGAAGAAATAATTTAGATATTGATTAATTTAGAATACTAAAAATGGCAGAAACGAAAGTGACTGAACATTCGAAATCCAGTCTAAAACGAAGATGTGTTAAATATTGTTTGTGCAGTGTTTTAATACTAATGTTAATGTGGTTATTGCTAACTGTTGTGATACCTGTTCTAATGGTAACTAATAACAGAAATAACACTAATACAAGGGATCGAGTGAATGCAGTTACTAAAGGAACCACTACCACTAATTTAGAGCAAATGGATGAGAGCATGTATCATCATGACAAATCAAATAGTGATTCGTCATTAAATGTACTTACTAAACTTCTTTATGAATACATAGATAAAATGGATGTGAGTGATTGTTATGTTTGCATGAAAATACCTTTGTCTGTCTCAGAGGGGGTGACATATCACCATCTTCCTTTAACATATGGTGTGTCATGTAGTGTTGTGTCCAGTTTGTTCTATGTAACAGGCAAGTTGCAGTATTATTATTCGAATATGGATTTAGTATTTTCAGAAATCCCTATTCGAAGAAACCTGAACCCAGTGCTTAGTGGTAAAGATGCAGAATTCATGGGCGAGATCTTCTTAACAACAAACCCAATAGACATAACATATGCTCATAAGAATAATCTAACCTGTATTTTGCGTGATGAAGAAAAAAGATTTTCTAAATTTAGTAGAGGAAAGAAGGCAGGAATTTCAAAAGAAGGATGTTGAACAGAAGTCACATGTACCTCCATGGGCTAATAAGGAAGGGGACTATAAGAAAGGCGAGACTCATGCTGCAATGTCCCTAGACTTGTCAAAATTGGGAAAATTATGTCTGCATAGACTAAAAACTGACTATAACAACATTTTCATTGCTTCTAGTGAATGTGAACATACCTTCCTAATAATGGGGCGATGGGGACTTAAAGGTGGAACGGATCCTGTTTTTCCAGGGATTTATTATGTGTGTGGTAAAAATGCCTATTATAGGTTGCCTACGCGATGGTATGGTAGTTGTTATTTTGGAATAGTATTTCCAACGGTATATCACATAACTAAGAACAATGAAATGGATGTAGTAAGTCAAGGACTAAAACGGAGTAAAAGAACAAGTTTTTCAGAAATAGTAGGTGATATATTTGGTGCACTGATACCGACAGTTGGAGTCATACTGAATTCACATAAAATACGAAAATTGTCAACAACAGTTGATCGTCTATCGACAGATACTGCTGGGGGATTCTTAATGATTAATACCGAAATGGTTGCAATTAGATCTATGGTTTTGCAAAATCGACTTGCACTTGATATATTGTTGGCAAAAGAGGGTGGAGTCTGTGGCATGTTGAAAGTCCAACACTGCTGTACATATATCCCAGACAAAAGTAAAGGTATTGAGGGATATATTAAGAATATTACAAAGATTCATGACGATTTGACCCAACTGGAGGTTGATGGTGTCTGGGAAAGACTTAGTAAAGGTATTTCCGCTATAGGTAGTTGGTTTTCCACTTTAGGGAGTAGTCTATTAGGGAAGATCCTAATACCTGTAATTTCAATAGCAATAATAGCTCTGATAAAAATGATGACATATAGATGTTGCAAGAGTAAAACAAGAGCAAGAATGGTGGCCGAAATAAAGAATAAGAGAATGGGAAGAAAGAGAAAAAGGGAAGAGATTGAGTTAGAGGAAATGAAAGGAAGTTTATATGATAAAATGAAAGAATTAGACATGAAAGAGAAAAACGAAGAATTAGTAGAAAGAGAGGAAGACACTAAAATTAGATGAATAAAGTTGGCACTTGGTAATGATGGGTATTTTATGATGGCTCAAAAATGCCATCAGAGGGGGATTGATGGAGCAAGGATTCAAGAAAATGAAACTTGCTCGGAGAAAATCCTCCATTAACTTGCTTAAATTAATGAGAAATAAAATGCAACGCGACTAAAACCCACTTTAATTTGCGAAAACGCTTTGCGCATGTGCAAACCTGAATTACGTAGAGATAGCGTGACTAACTCGCTTTGAGAGGGAAAAACCCTCACGCATGCGCAAGAAAGACTAACATGTGGTCTTGAGGTACCGCATGCCGGCATCTGCTTGCTTGAATTTTAAAAAAAAAAAGCTGCTGTTGTTAATGCTTTTGCCCAGAGTGATAATAATAACATGGGATAGAGTAGAAGTGGGTGGTGAACAGTGAGAATTATATGTTTAAGAAAATAACATCTGTTTATAATTATTAATAGTGTGCATTCGGGCCTGCTGAGCATATAACGGAAAAAGAAAATGGCGATGGATAACCAGAAGTTGCGCATGCTCAGTGAAATCATGATGTGACCCGATGACCGAAAGAGCTGAATGACTGCCAGATATCAAGGACAGACGACATGGGAAAAGGAAGACGTGTATCACTCGTCTATGTAGCCTGTATTGAATGAATTATTACAATGGCAACAATATATGCATGGGAAGAGGACAACATGAATGAGCTAAAGGGGAAGGGCTAGCAAACAATAAGTACCTTAAAAAAAATGAATATGTCAGCATGGTGTGATGAAAACTCCCCTAGCCCCGTCCAATCATATTCCGTATTTTAATAAAATTTGCAACTCTTGAGGGTGGGACATGTAGAAATAAAGACTATAACTAGAATGACTTAAGTTAAGTTAGTGTTCATCGACGCTGAGAGAGACGAGTATGCTGCATCGAGAGAGAGCATCAAGATCATCATAGAGAGAGAGAGAGAGAGGCGAGAGCAGACTGGGAAGATTCAGATCCGAAACGACAGCCTGATTAGATTTGAAGATTACGGAAGAATATCGAGGAGGGAGAGAGTGTAAGAGAGGGAATCGCCCTGGTGCGTCAGGTTTGTAGAGAAGTCAAGTAAGTATCGGCCCTGTCCTGATCCTGTCCTATAGTCTTTGTCTCCTGATTCTAAGTCAGGGGACCCCCACCAGTCCTTTGGCCAGAGGGGTGGTTTTCGGTTATCTCTATTAGGTAAATGTCATTCTGTCCCAAAATGTGCATTTTTTTTTTGTGCAAATGTATGTTATCATGTGTCTTTTGTCTCTACATCTATCCACTCTTATGCATTGGATGGTTGAATGAGGTTGTGCAATTGAATGTATTTACTAAATGAATTTTCTCTCTCCCATTGAAGAATGATGGAGTTTGCACTGTGAATCTGTACTGATGAGCGTTCAACTTTATGACTGAAATTTTTGATAAAGCTTATGAATCTTACTCAGAGTCTGTGGTTATTTCACTAAGAACTATGAATTAGTTAAGAAATTGTTAATATCACCATCAACTAACTCAACTAATGGTCCATCGACCAGAGGAAATAGTGTTGATTTGTGAAGTTTAGTTAGGCATTGAAATGTCATTTTAAACCGATTTGTGGTTACAGGGAAATAACTAATCAGAACTTAGGTGAATTATAAAACTTGACCCCCAGCGGATCGACCAGGGAGTGTGGATGAGCATTTTGGATAAATGTATATGGGCCCATTGAAATATTCAGTTTTGTGAAATATTCAACCCTGGCCTTCCGCTGGATCAATATGGTGCAGCCTTACTTTTCCCCCTGCGCTGGTGTTACACTTAGCAGTGTAGTGCCAATGCAGGCACCCTTGCACCATAGTGCAAGGGTGTCTGTGTGCAGGGGAAAGATTGTTTATGTACAGAAAGGTCCCCTTTTCTGTACATAAACAATCTTTAAAATCCATTTTGTCACTTCTGTGTGTGCTGCTTAATGCAGCACACATGGAAGTCACAAAATGGCCTTTTTTTAAAGATTGTTTATGTACAGGAAGGGGGACCTTCCTGTACATAAACAATCCAAGGCATTTTGATTTTTCCATGTGTGCTGCACAAGGTAGCACACATGGAAAATGCAAAAACGAGGTGAAATAATGCATTTCTCCTCGTTTTACCAACTTAAGACCAGGTTTTCCCTGGTTTTCATTTTGGCGCTGCCTCCTGTTTACTCTGCCCTTGTAAATAGGGGGCAGCATCAAAATCAATGGGTGTTGGGGTGGAATGCCCACCGCAACACCCACTGCCCACACCTTTCACACTAAGCATAGCGTGAAAATGGGCCTTATTTACAAGGCAGCGTTAAGCCACGTTAAGTGGCTAAATGCTGCCTTGTAAATAAGCCAATGCCCCTATCGCCACCACAACGTCATAAAAAGTGATGTTGTGGTGGCGATAGGGGCTTGTACATATGCCCCTAAATGTCTTGATGGTGAAAGTCTGTGGGCACATGTTTACTTTGAACAACTAAAGGAACAGTGCTAATTCTTGTGACATACATCAAATCCCACATCACTTTTAAGAGTCTGGAAAGTTCACTGAGCTAGCACTTCGAACTTTGGCACAATGGATTATTTCAGGTTTTGACTGCAGTAAGTGGCAACTTTGCTCTTGTCTGTATTTTGTGTTCAGGCTTTCCCATGTGCCCCTGTTGTTACCAGTTTTCCTGTCCCAAATGCAAAGTCTATAAAAATGGAATGAATTGAATTCCACACAAAGATTGCTCTGAACCTAGCATCCTTCAAAAACTAGCGTATAATCGATATAAAAGTCTGACAATTTATGAACTTCTGAATTATTGATGCACAAAGTTGGCATTCTCAGAGGTAACAAGACTGATGCAGGCTTTTAGCTTGTGTTCTGATTCTGAAGAATGCTCCTGATGAAGGACTACCAAGGGGCTATGATGTGTGAATCGTTGAGTAGAATATGCGAGCTTTCCTATACTCAGCTTAACATTTCCATTATTTATAAAAGTCACATTAAGCTGCCTGACACTCACTTCATACAAGAGCCATCACTCCAAAGAGTTCATAATAGATTAAAATAAAAATCTCTCCTGCATATCATGATGAGGTGTCCATCCTTGGCTGACAAAGCTGTGTGTAAATGATGGTCTCGATTAATTTTTTAAACAGAAGTACCCTTTTTCTTAGGGTTATACTTTTACCTTGAGTACAGTTTTCATGCAGACGATGTTCAATACTTTGAGCAGTGATGTTCTGTGAATTTTTTACCACAACGGCTGACCGTGAGTACAATTTTAAGGCATTCAACGGCACAATATACTGAGCAGGTAGTTCACATGGGTTTTGTGTGAGGCAATTTTCATGCACTCGTCCAAGTGTATTTTACAAACGTACATAATGTTCGTTCACTCATTGGCATTTTTAGGTCGAGCATTTCAGACCTCTTGTATATACTTTAGTATATACTTATATGTGTATGTACTTTGTGGGCTCTGGAGATCAGCCCTAGGACTTGTGTGCTTCCGCTTAGGACTTTCTTTCTGTTCAACTGCCTCTATTTAACTGTCTTGATAAAAAACGACCAGTAGAGGTCAGTAATATACCAGAATTGATTTCTGCTTGTTCAACTGCCTCTATTTAACTGTCTTGATAGAAAACGACCAGTAGAGGTCAGTAAAATACCAGAATTGCTTTCTGCTGAAGGACTTTCTTTTTTTTTATTTTTCTGGCACCTGCCTCTATTTAACTTTTTTGATAGAAAACGACCAGCAGAGGTCAGTAAAATACCAGAATCACTTTAGCATTCTCTAGATTCCAGTCCATAGAAACTGTCTTCCACAAGCACCCGTAGACAATGATATTTTTTTCAAATCTTGTATTTTCAGTGATATGACCACCGAAGGCCCTGATTTTATAATAAAAACAGAGCGTTGGACTATACCATTTCACGCTGAAAGGCAATATTTCTCTCCATGTGTTCCCATACCTGGCGTGTCACGCAGTTTGGTGCTTACTTTCCCTCCATGTTAAAGAACAGTAGATGTTTCAGCACCCAGGTTAATGTGCTGCATAGATAAATACATATAAGGTCCCAAAGGCGAAACCGATTGCATTGCAAATGCTTGTTCACTATGGAATTAGGGGCCGGATGTACGACCCGTTTTTGCATGCGCAAACAGGTTTGCGAACCCGTTTGCGCATGCAAAAACATCATGGGCCATGTACAAAGCCTATTTAGCGAGTCGCAATTTATTTGCGACTCGCTAAACAGGTTTTGCGACTCGCTATTTGGAAGGGGCATTCCCTTCCAAATAGCAAGTCTCAAAACCATGTACTAATGTTTTGCGACCGCAATTGCGGTCGCAAAACACTCACAATTACCACCTACTTCAAGTAGGTGGAAATGCATTCGCAAATGGGAAGGGGTCCCCAGGGACCCCTTCGCAAATGCATGCAAAAATATTTTTGTAGGGCAGGCAGTGGTCCCAGGGACCCCTGCCTGCCCTTAAAAAATGAAACGAAAACGTTTCATTTTTTTTATTTTTTAAATGCATCCCGTTTTCCTTTAAGGAAAACGGGCTGCATTTTAAAAAAAAAAACTGCTTTATTTCAAAGCAGTCCCAGACATGGTGGTCTACTGAGCCCAGCAGGCCACCATCCCTGGGAAGGCCTGTCATTCCCAATGGGCTCGCAAATTGCGAGAGGCTCATTAATATTAATGAGCCTCGCAATTTGCGACCCCATTGGGAATTGCAAACAGTGTTAAACACACTGTTGTACATTTTATTTTGCGACTCGCAATTTGCGATTCGCAAATAGTCGCAAATTGCGAGGCGCAAAATAAAATGGTCATACATCTGGCCCTATATGTTTTTCATAAAGAGCTACAGAGGTGAAAAATGGACATTCTGAAGTGAAATTTTCCAAGTCCGGATTTTCGCTTGAGCCTTGATTTTGTGGTGCATATTCTTGACCCAGGTGTCTAAGGCCGATGTGTGATGATCATAAGCAAGGCCTCCTTTCTACAAGATGAATTTTGTACATTGATCCATAGAAATAAATCACGTGAGCTGCTCCAGGCGGTAACAAAATACATTGGGGCATATTTACAAGCCCCTTGCGCCACATTTGCGCCGCCGTTGCGTCACTCATGTGACGCAGCGGCGACGCAAACCATGCGCCACGTTGCGCAATATTTACAACGTGACGCATCTAGGGAGATGCGTCACGATGTAAACCCCTGCGCCACATGAAACCTGCATCAGGTTTCATGTGGGCGTTCCAGCGCAGGGTGGGCGTTCCCTCTCAGGTACGCCACGTAAAAGTAACGCAGTGAAATCTACAAGATTTCACTGAGTCACTTTACGCCCATGCTGCGTCAAACCCTGCGCCTGCTTGAAGCAGGCGTAAGGATTGACGCACCATGTTAGGGATAGGGCACCCCCGAGCATTACTGGAGCTGCGTCGCGCTTGCGACGCGACTCCAGAAATGCGCCGCCTTTCCGTCGGGGGATGCGACACGCATCTGCCATTCTGTGCGCCACGGCGCGCCGCATTGTAAATGCGGCGCATCGGCGGTGGCGCAAGGGCAAACTTGCGTGTCGCATCTTCCCTGGCGCATCCCTGCTGATTTGCAGGGATGCGCCAGGGAACGTAAATATGCCCCATTATTTCCTGGGGTGAATGAGAGTTTCAGACGTTCTTATGGTTCCCAATGGTGTTCATTCACAGCTCATCTTTTATTCGATAATTTTAGCTTCATGTAATTGATACTTCAGACACCCTTGCCTCCTATAGAGAAGTCTACTGGCAGCCTTTTCGTCCCTGGCAAGTTTAATCTCTTGTGTTTGTTTCGCCTTTGTGGTACTGAGACAAGAACATCCTCTTTACAGGACAGGCTTTGGTGAGGGTTATTACGCTTCGGCTAAATGGACTTTAAAGATTTCTGATAAATGTAGAAAGGACACATGGATGGGAGAGAACGGTTGCAGGCAGTGGGAAAGAGAAACATCTCACTCGTTCGCAGGCTAAATTTCTGAGCATCAAACTTCGGCTATGGCTAAGGTTTTTTTCAAATATACTCGCATGTACATTTATTACAGAGAAGCAAAGCTTCTCTGCAGTTAGGTTTAAGTAAAATTTAAATGGGAAAGCCTTTCATCTGATCCTAGTCTAATAAAATGACCCTGTTTGACGACCCTGCTTAAAAGTTTCCAAAATATACTTTTAGTCATCATTCTACATTTTTGCCGAATTTTGTGGAGTTTGGTCAAGTCGAACTAAATATATAGGTAACGGGGTTGAAAAAGTTAAATTTTATCATTACAACTATAATAAAAGTTTGTGATTATCTTGGCTTTCATATGTATCTCACTCTTTACTTCTATATATGTGTATCTATCTATCGATCTATCTATCTATCTATCTATCTGTCTGTCTGTCTGTCTGTCTGTCTATCTTTCACACTATATAAATAATACAATACAATATATATTTATAGTAATTCTATTATTTATATAACGCTTTCTACTCCATACAAGGTATTAAAGCGATTTTCGGCAAGTAGCATGCTACTCCGGAACCCAAAATGGATTAGTAGTGGATTTGTAGGGGAATATAAGTTATTAATTCGACAAGGGGTGGACATGTGAGTCTGTTAGCAACAACTAATTTGTATGAAATTATATAAGCTTTGCGCGATGAAGTAGCTGGCCTAAGAGAGTTTGCTAAATCACTGGAAAGTAAATGAAATACTACTACACAAATGATAGCCCAGGCCACTAGACCACAGGGTAACCCACCTAGCCAATCCCTCCCTTTGTCCCCTGCCCGTCCTACTCCTGAAACCCTTCAGCAGCGTAGAACCAGGAAACCCCAGGATATTGGAAGAATGGCACCGGTTGCCCAGGTTATCTACCTCAAACCACCATGCTTCATCCCTGACCATCATAGCCAAGCAGGTTCTAGAAGAACTATGAATTCCAGACCCTCCGGAAGGACAAACGAGGGGGGGTATGGGCTGTGTTTTCGGCTAGGGAAATTTGTGGTTTCACTTATAGTGAGGGATTAACCCAGACCAGGAACAGTGAGGGCTACTACCACTTCAAGTTAATTAATGTACCAAAACTGCAATGGCGGCTCCTCCGCTATGGTGGAGGAGCGTCACCCCACTGCTTTTGAGCAGTGCAAAGTAAAGGAAATATAAAATGATAATAACTTTGAGTTATTATCATTTTATGTTTCCTTTTGCAGGTGGACGGGGCTGCTCTGCTCTCGGAGCAGGGCAGGAGTGGCTTACCCACTCCTAAGTGCGCAATGACTGTTTGGTCAGCCCTCTCGGGCTGCCCAAACCAGTCATGCGCACTTTCCCCGTTCTCCATGCGGGCTGCATTACAGCCTGCATGGAGAACATGCCCAGGCTCCCATTCCCAGGTTGAGCGTCGAACCAGGACACTCAAAACCAATCACAACGCTGCATTGCAGCGTTGTGATTGGTCAGAGGAGCCTGGGTGCTTACTAATCACAACGCTGCATTGTAGCGTTGTGATTGGTCAGGGGAGCCTGGCTGTTCTTCCTGGCTTCCTGTTCCTCGAGTCCCACCAGGAGAGCAGGAGCAGAGATGAGGGACTCGGCAGCAAGGTAAGTCTGTGTGTGTGTGTATATATATATATATATTCACTGAAAAAACCATAGGTTTTAGGGACAGTTATAGTTAGTTGGACATTTCACTCGTACAAAACCATAGAAATTCCCCCGTTATAGTTAGTTCAGCTAACTATAACTCGCGCCCCGCAATGCACTGCTGATGACGTCACATATTACATCACTCATGACATGGTCAGTGACATCACTGATGACATCACTGATGACATCTCAAATGAAATCACTGATGACATCATCCAGTGACTGTGTGATTCTGTAAAGTTTAAATATGTTTAATATATATAGGGAAAGGCGTATTGAAGAATGAGTGGGTGTTTAAGTGTCTGAATGGATGATTTAGTACGTGCGTGACTGACTCTACAAGTGAGTGAAATAAACGTATCTTACTGAATGCATGGGTTAGTGACTAAACTGTGTGAATGTCTGTATCCGTCTGTTTGTTGGTGTGTAAGTGGATGCATGGATTTGCGAATAGCTACATGAGTGTCTATATGGGTTATTGATTGGTTCTCTGAGTATCTGTATGGCTGCCTGAGTGTTTGTGTGGGTGGGGTGTGTGTGACTCTGTACAGAGATGTGTGAGTGGGTGATTCACTGGGTGCATGATTTCAAGAGTGCATCTGTGATGGACTGCTTGGGTGGGTGAGTGTGTGTATGGGTGTGTTAGTGAGTGAATGTATATCTCAGTGGTACATGTGCGAGTAACTACATATGTAAAAGGCAGTATATATGTGTGTTAGAGTATTTAAATGGCTATAAGTGAGAGTGTGTGATTGTGAGAGTGGCTGTATGGATGCGTGTGTGCTTGTATCAGTTATTGTATAAGAGCGTAAGAATGTGCTAGTATTTGTATGAGTAAGTGAGCTGGTGTGTGTATAACTGTATAGGTGAGTAAATGGGTGTGTGATAAATTTTTGCATGACTGACTAGGTGTGTGAGTACCTCTATGGATGAGTGGCGGTGTGTGAGTGTTTATATAGGTGTATGAGTGCATATGATAGTCCTGTACTGAGTGACTGTAAGTATGAGTGACTGTACGGGTGAGTGAGTAGATGTGTGTGTGTAGACCTAAGAATCAGTGAGTGGGTATGTAGTTATTGGTATTGGAGTGTGTATGGTTTTGAGAATGGCAGTCTGTAATTTAGAGTGGGTGTATCAAAAGCTATATTAGGGTGTGAGAAGATGCATGAAATTATCACATGGATGATGTCATCAGTGATGTCATTTGAGATGTCATCAGTGATGTCATCAGTGATGTCACTGACCATGTCATGAGTGATGTAATATGTGACGTCATCAGCAGTGCATTGCGGGGCGCGAGTTATAGTTAGCTGAACTAACTATAACGGGGAATTTCTATGGTTTTGTACGAGTGAAATGTCCAACTAACTATAACTGTCCCTAAAACCTATGGTTTTTTCAGTGAATTTCAAAGGTTTTTTAAATGCTAATTTCTAACTATAACGTGTCTGAAACCTATGGTTTTTTCAGTGAATTTCAAAGGTTTTTAAATGCTAATTTCTAACTATAACGTGCCTGAAACCTATGATTTTTTAAGTGAATTTCAAAGGTTTTTAAATGCTAGTTTCTAACTATGCCTACAGAGGTAGGCCATGTGAAGAAAGAAGAAAAAACGCGCAGAAAGAAGCAAAAGAAATGCAGAAAGAAGCAACAGAAGTCCACAAAGACGAAGAAAAGTGCAGGAAGAAGAAAAAGATGTGCAGAAAGAACCAACAGAGGAGCAGAAAGAGGCCATGTTGCAAAATCATCCTGTGCCCACAACTTTTTCAGACAGGTACTGGTGGTAACTGACTCTGACTAACCAGAGTCAGTGCTATGCTAAAAGACACTTAGAATACAGTGAAAACACCTACATACACTAGGGAACACTATGCGTTGGGGTACCCCTGTGATTAGCATGACCTCCTCTGTAAGTCCCTAGTACATAATAGGTAACGGTCTATATCACTTCACTGTGTGCCAGCGTTTAATTAAGATATGCTATCACACTGGGAGCACGCCCACGCTGTTAGTAGTTGAAATGTAGGGTACATATCGTAATTTCACTCTGTTCCCCTTTAGGTTCAGGTCGCTCACTTATTGTCCTGATGATGATCTTAAGTCCCTAAGATCGAAACGCCGTCGACTTCTACAACAGGAACTCTCTCAATTGTATTAACTTAAGCGAAGTTCCTACTCTGTTGTCAATGTGATGTAATGTTTTTAGTGTTCACCGCACCTTGTCACATTACGCACCTGTCACTTTATGTGAGCACCTGTTTACCTTGACTGTCGTTAATCATGTTTGTGTAAAATAAAATGTTTATTTTACACTACATATGCTCCCCTACTACTTTCGTGCTCCCTTAATGATTAATTGTCTACCCCAAAAAAGTTTTACCTTGTGTCCTTCTCGAGGGCTTCACTTGGTTGTACAGGACCCGATTGGGCCAAATTGAACCGCTGTTTTTTTCCTAAAATACATGTTAACCCCAGGTTCTTATAACGGGGTACCCTTGTTTCACTATACTACCTTACGCGCAGTGGCTACACTGCAAGGGTTCCACTCATTGAGTGGTTGTATTAAGTACCTTGTATTAATTACATTGTCTCTAGAACAGATTGATTGCTCATTATTTAACAAACTATGTCTACACCAATAATTCCTACATACACAGAGGAATATATAGCGAAAATACTCACCGGCCCCTCACTGTTTCACACCCCAGCATCAGTCATTGGGGCCCCTACAGACTTGGCTAGTGCAAAACTGACTGCTCTGGAAAGACTTAAAAAAAAGCATATCCGTACTGAACTACACGCCCGTATGTTGACGGAATATCTGAGAGCAGATATTATACCCGTCGGACTACAAGTACGCAATATTCCAGCCAAAAAATTCAATACAGGCTTTTCACATATTGGTACCACCTGCTCGCGCCACTGGATGGTGCTGGGCATAGATACAGCGCTAGAACACAGCAAAAAGGAACTTGAGGAGATTCAGGAACTTGAAAAAGCCATCCTAGAACTAGAAAGCTTGGAAGACGCAAAGGCAGTTTTGGATAAACTGGAACGCACCATTCACGACTTCCAAAACTTTGAACACCACAAGAAATCCATTAAAGTATCTAATGACATTAAAAACTATAATAAAGAAAAAACCTACCCCTACCTCCAAGAAGACTTTTTTACCTCAGGCCCCCAAGTATACCAGAGATATCCTGCAGGCACCTGGGGTAGATTTAGAAACAGGCAACCTGTAACCTTCTCTGATTCATCAGCAGAATCAGACGGTTCTGAAGGACAAGAGGGCCCCAGCACTTCTTCCCGTACCCCTCATTTTTTAGGGAGAGGCCAGACACGGACCACAGAGAGACCGAGGGGCAGAGGCAAAACACGATACAATTTCCCCCCGGGGGAATGCCAAACGAGGAACAGGTTCTACCAGTGGGGATACCAATACTAAATATTGATTGTACTCTTCCCACTACTACTCCCCCCACACAAAACATGGAGAAAATACCAATCTTTAATCTCTCCCAACACCAACTGGCCTCTACAGATATTGCTCTGTTAAGCAGGGGTCTCTCCTTTGTAATCACCGAAAGGCCAAACTGGTTTAATATACAGGCTGAAATTTTCCAGTTTTTCAGGAAAGTCAGACTCCATGCGTTCTTTCAGAACAGGGACCCTCCTAAAAAGACAGACACCACTGGGCTTCGCCCCGTATCAATATTTAATCCATCGAGCGGGTCAATGCCACCTGAAGTCATCACATTTGAGCACTTGATATTAAGAGACCTCAATAAACTTAAAGAAAGTTACAATTTCACCCCCTTTAATGTCAGCCTAGAGGAGAAAAACAGCCTGAAAAAACTCAAGGAGAGAGATGACATTGTCATAAAACCTTGCGACAAGGGTGGGGGAATTGTGATTCAGGACAAAAATACCTATAATGCAGAGATCATTCGCCAATTAAGCAACACCTCACATTACGAACGATTGAGCAGCAATCCCTTAAGAGGTATAAGTGACCACATCCTTACCATCACCAAGGATGGTTTGGAGAATGGCTTCATTAGTAAAAACGAATTCCTCTTCCTTAACAACAAGACACCTCGTACACCAGTCCTATATACACTACCCAAGGTGCACAAAAATGCTGAGGCACCCCCGGGTAGGCCAATCCTCTCCTGCGGCTCTGTCTTAGATCCCCTGGGAAGATATATTGACTTCTTTATGAAAGATTTGGTACAAGATACTTCTACCTATGTCAAAGACACAACCCATCTGATTAACCGAATCGAATCCCACCCCTTTGATCCAAATACAGAACTCCTTGTCACGCTTGACATAGAGTCTCTGTATACCAACATCCCCCAACAGAAAGGTATTGATGTCATCAGGAAACACCTTAACAACCGCCCAGCTCCGCACAGGGTCCCCACTGAATTCATTATAACACTGCTGGAAATTGCGTTAACCAAGAACTATTTCTTGTTTCAAAACACTTACTATAGACAGTGCAAAGGCACCTCTATGGGAGCTATTTTTGCCCCAAATTTTGCCATCCTCTTCGTAGATGACATGGAAACTAACACCATTCTTAATTCCACCAACCCACATCTCGGAAATATCCGCCTATGGCGTCGATACATCGATGATGTACTCATGATTTGGATTGGTGATGAAAATGAACTTAAGACCTTCTGTGACTGGCTGAATAGTACCCAACCTGATCTCAAATTCACATACAGCTATGATAATGCTAGCGTAGACTACCTGGATGTTACTATTAAGAATGCAAATGGCGAACTGTACACAACCCTGTTTAGAAAGCCCACTGAAAGGAACACCTTGTTACAGTACAACAGCGCGCACCCTAGGGCACTCAGGGACGGCCTACCATACGGCCAATTTCTCCGTATCAGGCGTAACTGTAAATTTAAGGAAGACTTCTTCCAAGAGGCTGAAGTACTATGTAAAAAACTCACAGATAGAGGCTACCCAAGACGCCTAGTCAAACGCGCTATGAAAAGGGCGTGGTACGCTCATCGGGAGTTTCTCCTTCAACCTAGAGATAAGACTTCCTTATCCAGAATCACTTGTGTTACCACCTTTAATTCTGTGAGTAACAAACTAACGAAACTAGTAAAAAAGCATTGGTCAGTTCTAGATCCCCTAGAGTTCACCACAGGTACCCCACTTTTCTCATTCAAACGTGGCCGCAACATCAAGGACCATCTAGTGAGGGCACATACACCCACTAGAAAGGACACTTCTATCCATACGTACCTTAACCTGCCACCTCTGGTGGGTCACTTTAAATGTAATCAGTGCATGGCATGCAATACTACCTGTAACACTAAAGTATTTGAGTATGGTAACCACAAACATGTATTGAAAGCATTTAGTAACTGTGATTCCCAGAATGTCATCTATTGCATTGAATGCCCTTGTCAACTGCGATATATTGGTCAAACAACCCAGAAGGTAAAGGCTAGGATTTCCCAACACAAAAGCAGGATCAGATGCAAAATCCTTACTGCACCCCTGGTGGAACACTATCTACAAAAAGGACATTCTGAAAATGAAATCAAGTGGCAGGTGATTGACAGCCTTCATACCAACGTAAGAGGAGGAAACCAACAGTCTATCCTAAATCGGCTGGAATGTAAATGGATTTTTAATTGCCGCACCATTGAGAATGGTTTGAACTCCGTTGATGAATGGAATGCCTGCAGTTAATGGTCTAATGACTATATGTTGATCCTATGACTATATGATGTCCCTATCACACCGCAGACACAGTGTTCTGTTTTACCTTCTCCTAGCCATGTTTGTTGTTGTTTTTTGTTTCATTCCACCTAGTATAGATCACAATGCAGTTGCATCCACAGCCCTGTTCTCCCTACCTCCCATGCTAACAAAGAGGTATCTGTTAACTGTGTGTGTAAAATGTATGTACACTTTGGGCCATTAATCATATTACAACAGTCCGGGTTAGACATAAGTATTTCCTGGTAGGCACTGTAACACTGAATGTCTTCTCATATGAATCTCTTTGTATATAGCCCCTGCTGCCTTTGTCTTGGCATTCTAATTTTTATCTCCATTTTTACCGCTGGCCAGCCGCCATGTCTCGTAAGACAGCTAGATTTCTCACAAGACCAGGCAAACTAGAGAGGCATCGCTCAATTGAAGACGCGCCAGGCGGTTTTAGTTTTAGAGTTGACATGCGCGTTCTCCTTTTTAGTTTACAGTTGTTAGTAACACCGAGAATGGATGTTTAGCTCCTCCCCTTCTGTGCCACGTAATCACCGCCGGCAAAGTTTATAACCACGCCTCCAAACAACGTACTCTGTCGCAACAGAGTGATTCATTGCAGCGCGCCGACCAGACCGGTGTTTGATTCCCGCTGGAAGCCTGAAATAGTAAGTGCCTTGTCCTCCGGCCCCCTTACGCAGTGGTAATTCATCTATCCCAAGCGCAGCTAATGGCACCACTTCTTATTTTCAGAATGACGCTCCAATTGTGAAGCGCCGCATTTGTGAGTACTCTTTCCTTTTCCCTCTCCTGTCCCACTAATAGGCACCTTTACACTGGCCCCCGGGTCTAAACTTGTGTTTTCCCTAGCAGGCTGGGCTGTTTTAACATTGACGGCCTCTTGACGGCTCATCGCAGTGCCGTTCCGGAGAAGGGTGAGTAGACCCTTGATAACTCGGGCACCCCTTTCTTCACAGTTCAGTACCTATTAATTTCCCTTCTGTATTACAGGCCTCCATGCCCACAGATTAACCGCGCCTCCTCCCCTTAAAATCCTGGGCATCCTTGAGGCCCACCGAACCTCTCGGTGTCAACGGGTTTTCAATACCCTGCCCTCACAATTGTAAGTGTACCATATGGAGTTGCCTTGATCCTTGTATATAGGCATATCCACTGTATATAGGCATATCCAATGCATATTCTAACTCTGCCTCCCTCCACCCCCACAGTAGTTGGTCCCCGCCCTTCATGAGAGCAGTATTGCCCAGATTGCCCTCCCGAACTACTTCCGGCTGGAAGTAGGTCCCGCGAAAACAATAGTATGTGAGTAATATCTTCACTCAGCTAACTGTGTTCAATATTTCGATATCAGTGAGCCCTAATCCCGCACTCCATATCTTCCCCAGATGCACTTCAAGGCAAGAAATACAACACTGTACTAATCACAGATCGGTTCTACAACACCCACGCCTCAGTGGTTCTTGTAGGAAGTAAGTTCGCACAACGCTTCTGAGCATGACACATGTATGAGTGCAATAGTTAGTCCACTCATTGATAATTGATATAATGCGCGCAACTCCCCTTAGGGGCCACTGGAATTGATAGAGCTTCAAGCTACTCACCTGGCCCTCTTTAAATAGGTAACGGTCTATATCACTTCACTGTGTGCCAGCGTTTAATTAAGATATGCTATCACACTGGGAGCACGCCCACGCTGTTAGTAGTTGAAATGTAGGGTACATATCGTAATTTCACTCTGTTCCCCTTTAGGTTCAGGTCGCTCACTTATTGTCCTGATGATGATCTTAAGTCCCTAAGATCGAAACGCCGTCGACTTCTACAACAGGAACTCTCTCAATTGTATTAACTTAAGCGAAGTTCCTACTCTGTTGTCAATGTGATGTAATGTTTTTAGAGTTCACCGCACCTTGTCACATTACGCACCTGTCACTTTATGTGAGCACCTGTTTACCTTGACTGTCGTTAATCATGTTTGTGTAAAATAAAATGTTTATTTTACACTACATATGCTCCCCTACTACTTTCGTGCTCCCTTAATGATTAATTGTCTACCCCAAAAAAGTTTTACCTTGTGTCCTTCTCGAGGGCTTCACTTGGTTGTACAGGACCCGATTGGGCCAAATTGAACCGCTGTTTTTTCCTAAAATACATGTTAACCCCAGGTTCTTATAACGGGGTACCCTTGTTTCACTATACTACCTAGTACATAATAGGGCAGGGGGATTAAAACTACCTCTTAAAACGCGTGTGCAAACGCGCCCCGTGGCGCGTTTTAAGTTGCGGGATTAAGTCCCCTTGAATCCTGAGGGTTCCTGGGGCCTAACTAGCCCCCAGGTACCTACAGTTAGGACCACAGAGCTGAGTTGCAGAGAGGCGTTCCGAGGCCACGCACCTTTTTTCACCTCTCTGCAACGCAACTCTGTTGTGCTTACTGAAGGTACCTGGTGGGCTAGTTGGCCCCCAGGGTCCCTCAGGATTCAAGGGGCGTGTTTGCGCACATGTCACCTGAGGCCCCGCCCCCTCCCTTCACCACTGTGCAAACGCGCCCCGTGGCGCGTTTTAAGTTGGGGGATTAGGTCACCTTGAATCCTGAGGGTCCCTGGGGCCCAACTAGCCCACCAAGTACTTCCAGTAAGCACCACAGGCCTGCGTTGCAACGCCTGTAACAAATTGTGTAGTTGTGTTTAGGTAGTGAAGGGGGTCATGCTGGGGGTAGTGTTTTAGGGTTTAGGGTAGTGCAGTGGTGTTTGTGTAGTGTAGGGGGTCATGCTGGGGGTAGATTTAGGGTTTAGGGTAGTGCAGTGGTGTTTGGATAGTGTAGGGAGTCGTGCTGGGGGAGTGTTTTAGGGTTTAGGGTATTACAGTGGTGTTTGGGTAGTGTAGGGGTTGTGCTGGGGGTAGTGTTTTAGGGTTTAGGGTAGTGCAGTGGTGTTTGGGTAGTGTAGGGGTCGTGCTGGG
This sequence comes from Calotriton arnoldi, assembly GCA_963921515.1. NCBI lineage: Eukaryota > Metazoa > Chordata > Amphibia > Caudata > Salamandridae > Calotriton > Calotriton arnoldi. The sequence goes on along the minus strand of CAWUFW010017330.1, from coordinate 126,872 downwards.
GGTAGTGGTTTAGGGTTTAGGGTAGTGCAGTGGTGTTTGGGTAGTGTAGGGGGTACTGCTGGGGGTAGTGTTTTAGGGTTTAGGGTAGTGCAATGGTGTTTGGGTAGTGTAGGGGGTACTGCTGGGGGTAGTGTTTTAGGGTTTAGGGTAGTGCAGTGGTGTTTGGGTAGTGTAGGGGTTCGTGCTGGGGGTAGTGTTTTAGGGTTTAGGGTAGTGCAGTGGTGTTTGTGTAGTGTAGGGGGTCGTGCTGGGGGTAGTGTTTTAGGGTTTAGGGTAGTGCAGTGGTCTTTGTGTAGTGTATGAGGTCGTGTTTTAGGGTTTAGGGTAGTGCAGTGGTGTTTGGGCAGTGTAGGGGGTCGTGCTGGGGGTGGTGTTTCAGGGTTTAGGGCAGTGCAGTGGTTTTCGGGCAGTGTAGGGGTCTTGCTGGGGGTGGTGTTTCAGGGTTTAGGGCAGTGCAGTGGTGTTTGGGTCGTGCAGGGGGTCATGCTGGGGGAGTGTTTTAGGGTTTAGGGCAGTGCAGTGGTGTTTGGGTAGTGTAGGGGGTCATGCTGGGGGAGTGTTTTAGGGTTTAGGGCAGTGCAGTGGTGTTCGGGCAGTGTAGGGGGTCGTGCTGGGGGAGTGTTTTAGGGTTTAGGGAAGTGCAGTGGTGTTCGGGTAGTGTAGGGGGTCATGCTGGGGGAGTGTTTGAGGGTTTAGGGCAGTGCAGTTGTGTTCGGGTAGTGTAGGGGGTCGTGCTGGGGGAGTATTTTAGGGTTTAGGGTAGTTCAGTGGTGTTCGGGTAGTGTAGGGGGTCGTGCTGGGGGTTGTGTTTCAGGGTTTAGGGCAGTGTAGTGGTGTTCGGGCAGTGTAGGGGGTCGTGCTGGGGCTGGTGTTTCAGGGTTTAGGGCAGTGCAGTGGTGTTCGGGCAGTGTAGGGGGTCATGCACGGGGTGGTGTTTCAGGGTTTAGGGCAGTGCAGTGGTGTTCGGGCAGTGTAGGGGGTCGTGCTGGGGCTGGGGTTTCAGGGTTTAGGGCAGTGCAGTGGTGTTCGGGCAGTGTAGGGGTCTTGCTGGGGGTGGTGTTTCAGGGTTTAGGGCAGTGGTGTTCGGGCAGTGTAGGGGTCTTGCTGGGGGTGATGTTTCAGGGTTTAGGGCAGTGCAGTGGTGTTCGGGCAGTGTAGGGGGTCTTGCTGGGGGTAGTTTTTCAGGGTTTAGGGCAGTGCAGTGGTGTTCGTGCAGTGTAGGGGGTCGTGCTGGGGATGGTGTTTCATGGTTTAGGGCAGTGCAGTAGTGTTCAGGCAGTGTAGGGGTCGTGCTGGGGCTGGTGTTTCAGGGTTTAGGGCAGTGCAGGCAGTGGTGCTCGGGCAGTGTAGGGGGTCGTGCTGGGGGTGGTGTTTCTGGGTTTAGGGTAGTGCAGTAGTGTTCGGGCAGTGTAGGGGTTCATGCTGGGGCTGGTGTTTCAGGGTTTAGGGCAGTGCAGTGGTATTCGGGCAGTGTAGGGGGTCATGCTGGGGCTGGTGTTTCAGTGTTTTGGGCAGAGCAGTGGTGTTCGGGCAGTGTAGGGAGTCGTGCTGGGGGTGGTGTTTCAGGGTTTAGGGCAGTGCAGTGGTGTTCGAGTAGTGTAGGGGGTCGTGCTGGGGTGGTGTTTCAGGGTTTAGGGCAGTGGTGTTCGGGCAGTGTAGGGGGTCTTGCTGGGGGTGATGTTTCAGGGTTTAGGGCAGTGCAGTGGTGTTCGGGCAGTGTAGGGGTCTTGCTGGGGGCAGTGTTTCAGGGTTTAGGGCAGAGCAATGGTGTTCAGGCAGTGTAGGGGGTTGTGTGGGAGGTGGTGTTTCAGGCTTTAGGGCAGTGCAGTGGTATTCGGGCAGTGTAGGGGGTCTTGCTGGGGGTGGTGTTTCAGGGTTTAGGGCAGTGGTGTTCAGGCAGTGTAGGGGGTCATGCTGGGGGTGGTGTTTCAGGGTTTAGGGCAGTGCAATGGTGTTCGGGCAGTGTAGGGGGTCGTGCAGGGGCTGGTGTTTCAGGGTCTAGGGCAGTGCAGTGGTGTTCGGGCAGTGTAGGGGGTCGTGCTGGGGGTGGTGTTTCAGGGTTTAGGGCAGTGCAGTGGTGTTTGGGCAGTGTAGGGGGTCGTGCTGGGGGTGGTGTTTCTGGGTTTAGGGCAGTATAGTGGTGTTCGGGCAGTGTAGGGGGTCGTGCAGGGGGTGGTGAGTCAGGGTTTAGGGCAGTGCAGTGGTGTTCGGGCAGTGTAGGGGGTCATGCTGGGGGTAGAGTTTTAGGGTTTAGGGCAGTGCAGTGGTGTTCGGGCAGTATAGGGGTCGTGCAGGGGGTGGTGTTTCAGGGTTTAGGGCAGTGCAGTGGTGCTGAGGCAGTGTAGGGGTCGTGCTGGGGGTGGTGTTTCAGGGTTTAGGGCAGTGCAGTGGTGTTCGGGCAGTGTAGGGTGTCGTGCTGGGGGTGGTGTTTCAGGGTTTTGGGCAGTGCAGTGGTGTTCGGGCAGTGTAGGTGGTCTTGCTGGGGCTGGTGTTTCTGGGTTTAGTGCAGTGGTGTTCGGGCAGTGTAGGGGGTCTTGCTGGGGGTGGTGTTTCAGTGTTTAGGGCAGTGCAATGGTGTTCGCGCAGTGAAGGGGGTTTTGCTGGGGCTGATGTTTCAGCGTTTAGGGCAGCGCAGTGATGTTCGGGCAGTGTAGGGGGTCTTGCTGGGGGTGGTGTTTCAGGGTTTAGGGCAGTGCAGTGGTGTTCGGGCAGTGTAGGTGGTCGTGCTGGGGCTGGTGTTTCAGGGTTTTGGGCAGAGCAGTGGTGTTCGGGCAGTGTAGGGGGTCATGCTGGGGGTGGTGTTTTAGGGTTTAGGGCAGAGCAGTGGTGTTCGGGCAGTGTAGGGGGTCTTGCTGGGGGTGGTGTTTCAGGGTTTAGGGCAGTGGTGTTCGGGCAGTGTAGGGGGTCTTGCTGGGGGTGATGTTTCAGGGTTTAGGGCAGTGCAGTGGTGTTCGGGCAGTGTAGGGGTCTTGCTGGGGGTAGTGTTTCAGGGTTTAGGGCAGTGCAGTAGTGTTCGTGCAGTGTAGGGGGTCATGCTGGGGGCGGTGTTTCAGGGTTTAGGGCAGTGCAGTAGTGTTCGGGCAGTGTAGGGGGTCGTGCAGGGGTGGTGTTTCAGGGTTTAGGGCAGTGCAATGGTGTTCGAGCAGTGTAGGGGTCGTGCTGGGGGTGGTGTTTCAGGGTTTAGGGCAGTGCAGTGGTGTTCGGGCAGTGTAGTGGGTCATGCAGGGGGTGGTGTTTCAGGGTTTAGGGCAGTGCAGTGGTGTTCGGGCAATGTAGGGGGTCGTGCTGGGGCTGGTGTTTCAGGGTTTAGGGCAGTGCAGTGGTGTTCGGGCAGTGTAGGGGGTCTTGCTGGGGGTGGTGTTTCAGGGTTTAGGGCAGTGGTGTTCGGGCAGTGTAGGGGTCTTGCTGGGGGGTGATGTTTCAGGGTTTAGGGCAGTGCAGTGGTGTTTGGGCAGTGTAGGGGGTCTTGCTGGGGGTAGTGTTTCAGGGTTTAAGGCAGTGCAGGGGTGTTCGTGCAGTGTAGGGGGTCGTGCTGGGGATGGTGTTTCAGGGTTTAGGCCAGTGCAGTAGTGTTCGGGCAGAGTAGGGGGTCGTGCAGGGGGAATGGTGTTTCAGGGTTTAGGGCAGTGCAGTGGTGTTCGGGCAGTGTAGTGGGTCATGCAGGGGGTGGTGTTTCAGGGTTTAGGGCAGTGCAGTGGTGTTCGGGCAATGTAGGGGGTCGTGCTGGGGCTGGTGTTTCAGGGTTTAGGGCAGTGCAGTGGTGTTCGGGCAGTGTAGGGGGTCTTGCTGGGGGTGGTGTTTCAGGGTTTAGGGCAGTGGTGTTCGGGCAGTGTAGGGGTCTTGCTGGGGGTGATGTTTCAAGGTTTAAGGCAGTGCAGTGGTGTTCGGGCAGTGTAGGGTGTCGTGCTGGGGGTGGTGTTTCAGGGTTTAGGGCAGTGCAGTGGTGTTCGGGCAGTGTAGGGGGTCGTGCACGGGGTGGTGTTTCAGGGTTTAGGGCAGTGCAGTGGTGTTCGGGCAGTGTAGGGGGTTGTGCTGGGGCTGGTGTTTCAGGGTTTAGGGCAGTGCAATGGTGTTCTGGCAGTGTAGGGGGTCGTGCTGGGGCTAGTGTTTCACGGTTTAGGGCAGATCAGTGGTGTTCGGGCAGTGTAGGGGGTCATGCTGGGGCTGGCGTTTCAGGGTTTAGGGCAGTGCAGTGGTGTTCGTGCAGTGTAGGTGGTCGTGCTGGGGCTGGTGTTTCAGGGTTTAGGGCAGTGCAGTGGTGTTCGTGCAGTGTAGGGGGTTGTGCTGGGACTGGTGTTTCAGGGTTTAGGGCAGTGCAGTGGTGTTCGGGCAGTGTAGGTGGTCGTGCTGGGGCTGGTGTTTCAGGGTTTAGGGCAGTGCAGTGGTGTTCGGGCAGTGTAGGGGTCATGCTGGGGCTGGTGTTTCAGGGTTTAGGGCAGTGCAGTGGTGTTCAGGCAGTGTAGGGGGTCTTGCTGGGGCTGGTGTTTCAGAGTCTAGGGCAGTGCAGTGGTGTTCGGGCAGTGTAGGGGTCTTGCTGGGGCTGGTGTTTCAGGGTTTAGGGCAGTGCAGTGGTGTTCGGGCAGTGTAGGGGGTCCTGGTGGGGGTGGTGTTTCAGGGTTTAGGGCAGTGCAGTGGTGTTCGGGCAGTGTAGGGGGTCGTGCTGGGGCTAGTGTTTCAGGATTTAGGGTAGAGCAATGGTGTTCAGGCAGTGTAGGGGGTTTTGCTGGAGTTGGTGTTTCAGGGTTTAGGGCAGTGCAGTGGTGTTCGTGCAGTGTATGGGGTGGTGTTTCAGGGTTTAGGGCAGTGGTGTTCAGGCAGTGTAGGGGGTCTTGCTGGGGTTGATGTTTCAGGGTTTAGGGCAGTGCAGTGGTGTTTGGGCAGTATAGGAGGTCGTGCTGGGGGTGGTGTTTCAGGGTTTAGGGCAGTGCAGTGGTGTTCCGGCAGTGTAGGAGGTCATGCAGGGGGTGGTGTTTCAAGGTTTAGGGCAGTGCCGTGGTGTTCGGGCAGTGTAGGGGGTCGTGCTGGGGGTGGTGTTTCAGGGTTTAGGGCAGTGCAGTGGTGTTCGGGCAGTGTAGGGTGTCGCTGAGGGGTGGTGTTTCAGGGTTTAGGGCAGTGCAGTGGTGTTCGGGCAGTGTAGGGGGTCGTGCAGGGGGCTGGTGTTTCAGGGTTTAGGGTAGTGCAGTGGTGTTTGGGCAGTGTAGGGGGTCGTGCAGGGGGTGGTGTTTCAGGGTTTAGGGCAGTACAGTGGTGTTCGGGCAGTGTAGGGGGTCTTGCTGGGGGTGGTGTTTCAGGGTTTAGGGCAGTGCAGTGGTGTTCGGGCAGTGTAGGGGTCTTGCTGGGGCTGGTGTTTCAGGGTTTAGGGCAGTGCAGTGGTGTTCGGGCAGTGTAGGGGGTCGTGCTGGGGCTGGTGTTTGTGGGTTTAGGGTAGTGCAGTGGTGTTCGGGCAGTGTAGGGGTCGTGCTGGGGCTGGTGTTTCAGGGTTTAGGGCAGTGCAGTGGTTTTCGTGCAGTGTAGGCGGTCGTGCTGGGGCTGGTGTTTCAGGGTTTAGGGCAGTGGTGTTCGGGCAGTGTACGGGGTGGTGCTGGGGCTGGTGTTTCAGGGTTTAAGGCAGTGCAGTGGTGTTCGGGCAGTGTAGGAGGTCATGCTGGGGTTGGTGTTTCAGGGTTTAGGGCAGTGCAGTGGTGTTCGGACAGTGTAGGGGGTCGTGCTGGGGCTGGTGTTTCATGGTTTAGGGCAGTGCAGTGGTGTTCGGGCAGTGTAGGGGGTCGTGCTGGGGGTGGTGTTTCAGGGTTTAGGGCAGTGCAGTGGTGTTCGGGCAGTGTAGGGGGTCATGCTGGGGGTGGTGTTTCAGGGTTTAGGGCAGTGCAGTGGTGTTCGGGCAGTGTAGGGGTCTTGCTGGGGGTGGTGTTTCAGGATTTAGGGCAGTGGTGTTCGGGCAGGGTAGGGGGTCTTGCTGGGGGTGATGTTTCAGGGTTTAGGGCAGTGCAGTGGTGTTCGGGCAGTGTAGGGGGTCTTGCTGGGGGTAGTGTTTCGGGGTTTAGGGCAGTGCAGTGGTGTTTGTGCAGTGTAGGGGGTCGTGCTGGGGGTGGTGTTTCAGGGTTTAGGGCAGTGCAGTAGTGTTCGGGCAGTGTAGGGGATCGTGCAGGGGTGGTGTTTCAGGGTTTAGGGCAGTGCAGTGGTGTTCGGGCAGTGTAGGGGGTCGTGCTGGGGGTGGTGTTTCAGGGTTTAGGGCAGTGCAGTGGTGTTTGGGCAGTGTAGGGAGTCGTGCAGGGGTGGTGTTTCAGGGTTTAGGGCAGTGCAGTGGTGTTCGGGCAGTGTAGGGGTCGTGCTGGGGCTGGTGTTTCAGGGTTTAGGGCAGTGCAGTGGTGTTCGGGCAGTGTAGGGGTCTTGCTGGGGGTGGTGTTTCAGGGTTTAGGGCAGTGGTGTTCAGGCAGTGTAGGGGGTGTTGCTGGGGGTGATGTTTCAGGGTTTAGGGCAGTGCAGTGGTGTTCGGGCAGTGTAGGGGGTCTTGCTGGGGGTAGTGTTTCAGGGTTTAGGGCAGTGCAGTGGTGTTCGTGCAGTGTAGGGGGTCGTGCTGGGGATGGTGTTTCAGGGTTTAGGGCAGTGCAGTAGTGTTCGGGCAGTGTAGGGGGTCGTGCAGGGGGTGGTGTTTCAGGGTTTAGGGCAGTGCAGTGGTGTTCGGGCAGTGTAGGGGGTCGTGCTGGGGGTGGTGTTTCAGGGTTTAGGGCAGTGGTGTTCTGGCAGTGTAGGGGGTCGTGCTGGGGTTGGTGTTTCAGGGTTTAGGGCAGTGGTGTTCGGGCAGTGTAGGGGGTCTTTCTGGGGGTGATGTTTCAGGGTTTAGGGCAGTGCAGTGGTGTTCGGGCAGTGTAGGAGGTCTTGCTGGGGGTAGTGTTTCAGGGTTTAGGGCAGTGCAGTGGTATTCGGGCAGTGTAGGGGGCATGCTGGGGGTTGTGTTTCAGAGTTTAGGGCAGTGCAGTGGTGTTCGGGCAGTGTAGGGGGTCGTGCTAGGGTTGGTGTTTCAGGGTTTAGGGCAGTGCAGTGGTGTTCGGGCAGTGTAGGGGGTCATGCAGGGGCTGGTGTTTCAGGGTTTAGGGCAGTGCAGTGGTGTTCGGGCATGTAGGGGGTCGTACTGGGGGTAGTGTTTTAGGGTTTAGGGTAGTGCAGTGGTGCTTGTGTAGTGTAGGGGGTCGTGCTGGGGGTAGTGTTTTAGGGTTTAGGGTAGTGCAGTGGTGTTTGTGTAGTGTAGGGGTCATGTTTTAGGGTAGTGCAGTGGTGTTTGGGTAGTGTAGGGGTCGTGCTGGGGGTAGTGTTTTAGGATTTAGGTTAGTGCAGTGGTGTTTGTGTAGTGTAGGGGGTCGTGCTGGGGGTAGTGTTTTAGGGTTTAGGGTAGTGCAGTGGTGCTTGTGTAGTGTAGGGGTCGTGCTGGAGGTAGTATTTTAGGGTTTAGGGTAGTGCAGTGGTGTTTGTGTAGTGTAGGGGTCATGTTTTAGGGTAGTGCAGTGGTGTTTGGGTAGTGCTGGGGGTAGTGTTTTAGGATTTAGGTTAGTGCAGTGGTGTTTGGGGTAGTGTTTTAGGGTTTAGGGTAGTGCAGTGTTGTTTGTGTAGTGTAGGGGGTCATGCTGGGGGTAGTTTTTTAGGGTTTAGGATAGTGCAGTGGTGCTTGTGTAGTGTAGGGGGTCGTGCTGGGGGTAGTGTTTTAGGGTTTAGGGTAGTGCAGTGGTGTTTTTGTAGTGTAGGGGGTCATGTTTTAAGATGCAACGCTCCAATACCTGACCAGTCTGCACTACATAAAACTGCAAAAAAACTAAAAATAAAAAGTGTTTTGCACACTTTTGTCATTGGGCTATATGTGGGCTACATCTGGGTAATATTTGTGCTACATTTGGGCTCTTTTTCACTGGTGGCCATCTTGGAAGACTTCTTTGTTATGAAGTTTCCTAATTTCCTCATTTACTGCAGTCTCCTCAGTAGGAAATGCTTTCAGTTTTTTACTTTGATTCCATCAAGAAGGCATTCAGATGTGTCACACATTTGCCATAAATTCAGAATGTGAGCACTCTAGTTGTTCATTAGATCACTGTAGTAAAGCTACTGCTCACCAAGGAGTTAACTGGAAGTCTACTGCTGGTATTGAAAGTGATTGTTTCAGTCTGCATGTCAGAATTTTCTAATGAAATAGAAGAGGATTTGAGATCTCACTTAAAACATGCACTAAATTTTCTTTTTGCAGCACTAACCATAATTTCTATGGCAAAATGAACCCCCTCATTTTGTTCCTTTTTAAATTAAATGTTTTAAGTGTTACCAGTTTATTCCAATCAAGATGGCTTCAGGTGTGCCATACTTTTGTCATAAGTAAGGCTGTTAGCACTCTAGTTGTTCTTTAGAACACTCTGGGAAGCTGCAGTAGAACACAAAGGCATCAACTGACAGGCTACTCCTGTTGAAATATAACAGGAAGATATTTGAGATCTCACTTAAAACATGTCCTAATTTTTCTTTCTACAGCACTAACCATAATTTCTATGGCAAAATGAACCCCCTCATTTTGTTCCTTTGTAAATTATATGTTTTAAGTGTTACCAGTTTATTCCAATCAAGATGGCTTCAGGTGTGCCATACCTTTGTCATAAGTAAGACTGTTAGCGCTCTAGTTGTTCTTTAGAACACTCTGGGAAGCTGCAGTAGAACACAAAGGCATCAACTGAAAGGCTGCTCCTGTTGAAATATAACAGGAAGATATTTGAGATCACACTTGAAACATGATCCTAATTTTTCTTTCTACAGCACTAACCATAATTTCTATGACAAAATGAACCCCATCATTTTGTTCCTTTTTAAATTAAATGTTTTAAGTGTTACCAGTTTCTTCCAATCAAGATGGCTTCAGGTGTGCCATACTTTTGTCATAAGTAAGACTGCTAGCGCTCTAGTTGTTCTTTAGAACACTCTGGGAAGCTGCAGTAGAACACAAAGGCATCAACTGACAGGCTGCTCCTGTTGAAATATAACAGGAAGATATTTGAGATCACACTTGAAACATGTCCTAATTTTTCTTTCCAGAGCACTAACCATAATTTCTATGACAAGATGAACCCCATCATTGTGTTCCTTTTTAAATTAAATGTTTTAAGTGTTACCAGTTTATTCCAATCAAGATGGCTTCAGGTGTGCCATACTTTTGTCATAAGTAAGGCTGTTAGCACTCTAGATGTTCTTTAGAACACTCTGGGAAGCTGCAGTAGAACACAAAGGAATCAACTGACAGTCTCTGCCCTTGTTGGATGTACATGTTTTACTGAGAATGTCAGACTTCATTCTCACATGACTGAGAAAGATAATGTGAATTTACAGAAAATATGCTCTCATTTTAGCTTCTGGAGCACCTTCCAAAACTGTATGGGACAAGCATGTGAAAATAGTTTTCTCTCAAACATGATTCATGATATCCCAGCAGAAGGTTTTTCACAGGGTAAAATCACCTTAGAACACACCACAATTCCTGAAATTAGTATGGTACCATCAACAAATGAATTCTAATGTAACTAAAGTCTGTTATCACCCTTTATAGTTCTCCTTTTGGTAACCCTCAAAATCTTCGATTCACTACAATGCATTTCAATGGGGTACTATCATTTATATTGGTCCCAAGATGGCTGCCAGCAATTCCAGGATGAAGTGCTGACAGCCAATCAGATCTCACGATGACATGTGTGGTTAGGCTCCGCCCAGATATATATGTGTTTTTACTTTTGATTTTCTCAGCAACTACTGAACGGATTTACACCATTTAACAAAAGGGTTCTTTCTAAACCAAGAACTACCTCTTTGCCAAATTTGGTGTAATTCCGTTCAGCAGTTCGGGCTGTAGCCTTGCATAAAGTTTCCTATGGGAAATTGATTTTTGACTCTTATTTTTTAATTTCTCCGCAACTACTGAACGGATTTACACCATTTAACAAAAGGGTTCTTTCTGAACCAAGAACTACCTCTTTGCCAAATTTGGTGTAATTTCGTTCAGCAGTTCGGGCTGTAGCCGTGTCTAAAGTTTCCTATGGGAAAATGAATGGGGAAAACACGTTTTGGGACCCCCTTTTTCTCGGCCCCCGCTTGACGAATCACCCCGAAACTTTCAGGGTAGGAGCGGACCGGAGCGGGCCATAAAGTTTGAAAATTTCGCGAAGATTCGTCAACCGACGCAAGAGTTATTTCAAATAGAATGTCGCAGATTTCCTATGGAAAATAGGTCCTAACTATAACTATCTACTGGCGACCGCCAGTAGATAATATATATATTCACTGAAAAAAACCATAGGTTTCAGGGACGTTATAGTTAGTTGGACATTTCACTCGTACAAAACCAGAGAAATTCGGCCGTTATAGTTAGTTGAGCTAACTATAACTCGCGCCCCCGCAAAGCACTGCTGATGACGTCACATATTACATCATTCATGACATGGTCAGTGACATCACTGATGACATCACTGATGACATCTCAAATGACATCACTGATGACATCATCCAGTGAATGTGTGTTTCTGCAAAGTTTAAATATGTTTTATATATATATATATATATATATGCCAAGGTGTATTGAAGAATGAGTGGGTGTATAAGTGTCTGAATGGATGATTTAGTAGGTGCGTGACTGACTGTATAAGTGAGTGATTAATCGTGTCTTACTGAATGCATGGGTTAGTGACTAAACTGTGTTAATGTCTGTATTAGTCTGTCAGTTGGTGTGTAAGCGGCTGCATGGGATGGAGAGTAGCTACATGAGTGTCTATATGGGTTATTGATTGGTTGTCTGAGTATCTGTATGGGTGCCCGAGTGTCTGTGTGGGTGGGTGGGGGGTGTGTGACTCTGTGCATAGATGTGTGAGTGGGTAATTCACTGGGTGTATGGGATCAAGAGTGTATCTGTGAAGGGCTGTAGGGGTAGGTGAGTATGAGTATGGGTGTGTTGTTGAGTGAACAGTTGTCTCAGTAGTACATGTGTGAGTAACTATATATGTGAAAGGCAGTATATGTGAGTGTTGGGGTATATAAATCACTATATGTGAGAGTGAGTGATTGTGAGAGTGACTGTATGGATGAGTGTGTGCTTGTATCAGTGATTGTATAAAAGAGTAAGTATGTGTTAGTATCTGTATGAATAAGTGAGGAGGTGTGTGTATAACTGTATAGTTGAGTAAATGGGAGTGTGAATGATTCTTTGCATGATTGACTAGGTGTGTGAGTAACTCTATGGATGAGTGGCGACGTGTGAGTGTCTGTATAGGTGTATGAGTGCAAATGATAGTGCTGTATTGATAAGTGACTGCATGTATGAGTGACTGTATGGGTGAATGAGTGGATGTGTGTGTAGACCTAGGAATCAGTGAGTGGGTATGTAGTAACTGGTATTGGTGTGTCTATGGTTTCGAAAATGGTAGTCTGTATTTTAGAGTGGGTGTATCAAAAGTTATATTAGGGTGTGAGGAGGTGCATCAGATTATCACGTGGATGATGTCATCAGTGATGTCATCAGTGATGTCACTGACCATGTCATGAATTATGTAATATGTGACGTCATCAGCAGTGCATTGTGGGGGCGCGAGTTATAGTTAGCTCAACTAACTATAACGGCCGAATTTCTCTGGTTTTGTACGAGTGAAATGTCCAACTAACTATAACGTCCCTGAAACCTATGGTTTTTTCAGTGAATTTCTATGGTTTTTTAAATGCTAATTTCTAACTATAACGTCCCTGAAACCTATGGTTTTTTCAGTGAATTTCAAAGGTTTTTTAAATGATAATTTCAAACTATAACGTCCCTGAAACCTATGGTTTTTCAGTGAATTGCAAAGGTTTTTTAAATGCTAATTTCTAACTATTCCTACAGAGGTAGGACATGTGCAGAAAGAGGAAGAAACGCGCAGAAAGAAGCAAAAGAAATGTAGAAAGACGCAACAGAAGTCCATAAAGACGAAGAAAGGTGCAGAAAGAAGCAAGAGATATGCTGAAAGACCCAACAGAGGTGCAGAAAGAGGCCTTGTTGCAAAGTCATCCTGTGCCCACAATGTTTTGCTGACTGGTACTGGTGGTAACTGACTCTGACTATCCAGGCCTGGAGCCAGTGCTATCCTGAAAGACACTTAGAATACAGTGAAAACTCCTACATACACTAGGGTACACTATGGGTTGGGGTACCCCTGTGATTGACATGACCTCCCCTTTAAGGCCCTAGTACATAATAGGTCAGGGGGATTAAAACTACCTCTAAGTCAGAGGTGCAGAAAGAGGCAAGAGAAGTGCAGAAAGAAGCAACAGAGGTGCCGAAAGAGGCAAGAGAGGTGCAGAAAGAGGCAAGAGAATTGCTGAAAGAAGCAACAGAGGTGTAGAAAGAAGAAAGAGCAGTACAGAAAGAAGCAAGAGAAGTGCAGAAAGAAGCAAAAGAGGTGGAGAAATAGGGAAGAGGGTGCAGAAAGAGGCAAGAGGGATACAGAAATTTGCAAAAGAGGTGCAGAAACAAGCAAGAGAAGTGCAGAAAGAGGCAAGAGAATTGCTACAAGAAGCAATAGAGGTGAAGAAAGAAGCAAGAGAAGTGCAGAAAGAGGCAAGAGAATTGCTGAAAGAAGCAACAAAGGTGTAGAAAGAAGCAAGAGCAGTGCAGAAAGAAGCAAGAGAAGTGCAGAAAGAAGCAAAAGAGGTGGAGAAATAGGGAAGAGGGTGCAGAAAGAGGCAAGAGGGACACAGAAATTTGCAAAAGAGGTGCAGAAACAAGCAAGAGAAGTGCAGAAAGAGGCAAGAGAATTGCTGAAAGAAGCAACAGGGGTGTAGAAAAAAGCAGGAGAAGTGCAGAAAGAGGCAAGTGAGGTGCAGAAAGAAGCAAGAGCAGTGCAGAATGCACCAACAGAGGTGCAAAAAGAGGCAAGAGGGGTGCAAAAAAAAGGAAGAGAAGTGCAGAAAGAGGCAAGAGAATTGCTGAAAGAAGCAACAGAGGAGTAGAAAGAAGCAAGAGAAGTGCAGAAAGAGACAAGTGAGGTGCAGAAAGAAGCAAGAGCAGTGCAGAAAGAACCAACAGAGGTGCAAAAAGAGGCAAGAGAGTTGCAGAAACAGGCAAGGAAGGTGCAGAAAGAGGGTACAGGGGTGCAGAAAGAGGCAAGAGGAATACAGAAATTTGCAACAGAGGTACAGAAAGAAGCAAGAGCAGTGCAGAAAGAAGCAAAAGAAGTGCAGAAAGAAGCAAAAGAGGTGGAGAAATAGGGAAGAGGGTGCAGAAAGAGGTAAGAGGGGATACAGACATTTGCAAAAGATGTGCAGAAACAAGCAAGAGAAGTGCAGAAAGAGGCAAGAGAATTGCTGAAAGAAGCAACAGAGGAGTAGAAAGAAGCAAGAGAAGTGCAGAAAGAGGCAAGAGAATTTCTGAAAGAAGCAACAGAGGTGTAGAAAGAAGCAAGAGCAGTGCAGAAAGAAGCAAGAGAAGTGCCAAAAGAAACCAAAGAGGTGGAGAAATAGGGAAGACGGTGTAGAAAGATGGAAGAGGGATACAGAAATTTGCAAAAGAGGTGCAGAAACAAGCAAGAGAAGTGCTGAAAGAGGCAAGAGAATTGCTGAAAGAAGCAACAGAGGTGTAGAAAGAAGCAAGAGCAGTGCAGAATGAACCAACAGAGGTGCAAAAAGAGGCAAGAGGGGTGCAAACAGAAGGAAGAGAAGTGCAGAAAGAGGAAGAGAATTGCTGAAAGAAGCAACAGAGGAGTAGAAAGAAGCAAGAGAAGTGCAGAAAGAGACAAGTGAGGTGCAGAAAGAAGCAAGAGCAGTGCAGAAAGAACCAACAGAGGTGCAAAAAGAGGCAAGAGAGGTGCAGAAACAGGCAAGAAAGGTGCAGAAAAAGGGTACAGGGGTGCAGAAAGAAGCAAGAGGGATACAGAAATTTGCAACAGAGGTACAGAAAGAAGTTAGAGCAGTGCAGGAAAGAAGCAAGAGAAGTACAGAAAGAAGCAAAAGAGGTGGAGAAAAAGGGAAAAGGGTGCAGAAAGAGGCAAGAGGGATACAGAAATTTGCAAAACAGGTGCAGAAACAAGCAAGAGAAGTGCAGAAAGAGGCAAGAGAATTGCTGAAAGAAGCAACAGAGGTGTAGAAAGAAGCAAGAGAAGTGCAGAAAGAGGCAAGTGAGGTGCAGAAAGAAGCAAGAGCAATGCAGAATGAACCAACAGAGGTGCAAAAAGAGGCAAGAGGGGTGCAAAAAGAAGGAAGAGAAGTTCAGAAAGAGGCAAGAGAATTGCTGAAAGAAGCAACAGAGGTGTAGAAAGAAGCAAGAGAAGTGCAGAGAGAGACAAGTGAGGTGCAGAAAGAAGCAAGAGCAGTGCAGAAAGAACCAACAGAGGTGCAAAAAGAGGCAAGAGAGGTGCAGAAATGTGCAACAGAGGTACAGAAAGAAGCAAGAGCAGTGCAGAAAGAAGCAAGAGAAGTGCAGAAAGAAGCAAGAGAAGTGGAGAAATAGGGAAGAGGGTGCAGAAAGAGGCAAGAGGGATACATACATTTGCAAAAGAGGTGCAGAAACAAGCAAGAGAAGTGCAGAAAGAGGCAAGAGAATTGCTGAAAGAAGCAACAGAGGTGTAGAAAGAAGCAAGAGAAGTGCAGAAAGAGGCACGTGAGGTGCAGAAACATGCAAGAGCAGTGCAGAATGAACCAACAGAGGTGCCAAAAGAGGCTAGAGGGGTGCAAAAAGAAGGAAGAGAAGTGCAGAAAGAGGCAAGAGAATTGCTGAAAGAAGCAACAGAGGAGTAGAAAGAAGCAAGAGAAGTGCAGAAAGAGACAAGTGAGGTGCAGAAAGAAGCAAGAGCAATGCAGAAAGAACCAACAGAGGGGCAAAAAGATGTAAGAGAGGTGCAGAAACAGGCAAAAAAGGTGCAGATAGAGGGTACAGGGGTGCAGAAAGAGTCAAGGGAATTGCTGAAAGAAGCAACAGAGGTGTAGAAAGAAGCAAGAGCAGTGCAGAAAGAACCAACCGAGGTGAAAAAAGAGGCAAGTGAGGTGCAGAAAGAAGCAAGAGCAGTGCAGAAAGAACCAACAGAGGTGAAAAAAGAGGCAAGAGAGGTGCAAAAAGAAGGAAGAGATGTGCAGAAAGAGGCAAGAGAATTCCTGAAAGAAGCAACAGAGGAGTAGAAAGAAGCAAGAGAAGTGCAGAAAGAGACAAGTGAGGTGCAGAAAAGCAAGAGCAGTGCAGAAAGAACCAACAGAGGTGCAAAAAGAGGCAAGAGGGGTGTAAAAAGAAGGAAGAGAAGTGCAGAAAGAGGCAAGAGAATTGCTGAAAGAAGCAACAGAGGAGTAGAAAGAAGCAAGAGAAGTGCAGAAAGAGACAAGTGAGGTGCAGAAAGAAGCAAGAGCAGTGCAGAAAGAAGCAAAAGAGGTGCAAAAAGAGGCAAGAGAGGTGCAGAAACAGGCAAGAAAGGTGCAGAGGGTGCAGGGGTGCAGAAAGAGGCAAGCGAATTGCTGAAAGAAGCAACAGAGGTGTAGAAAGAAGCAAGAGAAGTGCAGAAAGAGGGAAGTGAGGTGCAGAAAGAAGCAAGAGCAGTGCAGAAAGAACCAACAGAGGTGAAAAAAGAGGCAAGAGAGATGCAAACAGAAGGGAGAAGTGCAGAAAGAGGCAAGAGAATTGCTGAAAGAAGCAACAGAGGACTAGAAAGAAGCAAGAGAAGTGCAGAGAGAGACAAGTGAGGTGCAGAAAGAAGCAAGAGCAGTGCAGAAAGAACCAACAGAAGTGCAAAAAGAGGCAAGAGGGGTGCAAAAAGAAGGAAGAGAAGTGCAGAAAGAGGCAAGAGAATTGCTGAAAGAAGCAACAGAGGTGCAGAAAGAAGCAAGAGCAGTACAGAAAGAACCAACAGAGGTGCAAAAAGAGGCAAGAGGGGTGCAGAAAGAGGCAAGAAAGGTGCAGAAAGAGGGTACAGGGGTGCAGAAAGAGGCAAGAGAATTGCTGAAAGAAGCAACAGAGGTGTCGAAAGAAGCAAGAGAAGTGCAGAAAGAAGCAAGAGCCGTGCAGGAAGAACCAACAGAGGTGCAAAGAGAGGTGCAAAAAGAAGGAAGAGAAGTGCAGAATGAGGCAAGAGAATTGCTGAAAGAAGCAACAGAGGAGTAGAAAGAAGCAAGAGAAGTGCAGAAAGAGACACGTGAGGTGCAGAAAGATGCAAGAGCAGTGCAGAAAGAAGCAAGAGAAGTGCAGAAAGAAGCAAAAGAGGTGGAGAAATAGGGAAGAGGGTGCAGAAAGATGCAAGAGGGATACAGAAATTTACAAAAGAGGTGCAGAAACAAGCAAGAGAAGTGCAGAAAGAGGCAGGAGAGTTGCTGAAAGAAGCAACAGAGGTGTAGAAAGAAGCAAGAGAAGTGCAGAAAGAGGCAAGTGAGGTGCAGAAAGAAGCAAGAGCAGTGCAGAATGAACCAACAGAGGTGCAAAAAGAGGCAAAAGGGGTGCAAAAAGAAGGAAGAGAAGTGCAGAAACAGGCAAGAGAAATGCAGAAAGAAGCAAGTGAGGTGCAGAAACAGGCAAGAGAAGTGCAGAAAGAGTCAAGAAAATTGCTGAAAGAAGCAACAGAGGTGTAGAAAGAAGCAAGAGAAGTGCAGAAAGAGGCAAGTGAGATGCAGACACAGGCAATAAAGGTACAGAAAGAGGGAAGACGAATGCAGAAAGAGGCAACAGGGGGGCAGAAAAAAGCAAGACAGGTGTAAAAAGAAGCGTGGGAAGTGCAGAATGAAGCGACAGGGGTGCAGAAAGAGGCAAGAGAAGTGCAGAAAGAAGCAACAGAGGTGCAGAAGGAAGCAAGAGAACTGCAGAAAGGGACAAGAGAGTTGCGGAAACAGGCAAAAGAGGTACAGAAAGATGTAACAGAGGTGCAGACAGAGGCAAGAGAGGTGCAAAACAGGTAAAAGGGGTGCAGAAAGAGGCAAGAGGGGTGCAGAAACTTGCAAGAGAGGTGCAGAAAGAAGCAAGAGCAGTGCAAAAGAACCAACAGAGGTGCAAAAAGAGGCAAGTGAGGTGCAGAAGGAGGCAAGAGAACTGCAGAAAGGTGCAAGAGAGTTGCTGAAACAGGCAAAAGGGGTGCAGAAAGAGGAAACAGGTGGGCAGACTGAGGCAAGAGAGGTGTAGAAAGAGGCAATAGGGGTGCAGAAAGAGGCAAGTGAGGTGCAGAAAGAAGCAAGATAAGTGCAGAAAGAAGCAACAGAAGTGCAGAAAGAGGGAAGAGGGGTGGAGAGAGAGGCAAGAGGGGTACAGAAAGAAGCAAGCCAGGTGCAGAAAGAAACAAAAGAAGTGCAGAAAGAAGGAACAGAGGTGCAGAAAGAGGCAAAAAAGGTGCAGAAAGACATAAGAGGGGTACAGAAAAAGGCAAGAGAGGTGCAGAAAGAGGGAAGAAAGGTGCAGAAAGAGCCAAGAGAGTACAGAAAGAAGCAAATGAGGTGCAGAAAGAGGCAACAGACATGCAGAAAGAGGCAAGAGAGATACTGAACGTAGAAGAGATTTGCAGAAAGAGGCAAGAGAAGTGCAGAAAAAGAAAAATGTGCAGAAAGAAGCAACAGAAATGCAGAAAGAGGCAAGAGAGGTGCAGAGAGAGGCGCAGAAGGAAGTAAGAGTGGCTTGCACACCATTAGTACCAATTTAACACCCACATTTAGCAATAAGTAACAGGTGACCATTCTAGGTTTGCAAAGGGCCTTCCAACACGATGTAACACTTGTCGCTGCATTTTTGGTAACGTTTGAGCCGTTGGAGCTAGAAACAAGGCTTTTTTTGTTCAAATCTACAGATTAGGGAGCAGATGATGAATTATGTGGCTAATGCGGAAAATGTATATTTGTGCGAAAGTCGGTGCAGCCAAACAGTTGCATAATTCCAGTGGCCCTGCTCATACCTCTGACTAGGTCCACAAGTGCTCCTCAGTGATTCCTTCTTTTTTTGTCTCACTGAGTTCATAGTTGAGCGTCTATGGAAACGAGGAAGACTAAACCTGACATTACCACTCCACAACACAGACTACCATACCACATAATTACTCTCCATAACACATAATCCCACTCTACATAATTCCTATAAAATAAATACCACATACTTTCTATCCACATAATTTCACTGCACAACTTACCACATAATTCCACTACACACAACATACATCCACTCCACTCCGAAAAACATTAAAAAACTTTTACATTTACATTGCCAATAGCTCTAACTCTCGCAAATGCGAAACCTATAACATTGCAAACACTTCTTTAACTAGTATTCGCGTTGGCAGAGTGGTGGAGAAAGGGTGCTGGGCCTCCGACCAGCGCTCAGGAATTCCGCTGCGTAGGACTTACAGGAGGTACCAGGAGGGCTTCTTGGCCCCCAAATTCCCTCAGGAGTAAATTGGACTTCTTCCCCCATCCCGTAGTCTACCAGGAGGCACGTTTGCAGAGTGGTGGAGAAAGGACGGCATGGCCTCCGAAGACGTCTTAGCAATCCCACTCTGCGGGACTTACTGGAGGAAACAAGAGGGGTAGTTGGCACCCAAGGACATCCTTGGGGGCCAACTACCCCTCCTATTACCTCCAGTAAGTCCCACACAGCAGGATTGCTAAGTTCTCAGAGCAGGCCACGCCCCCTTTGCCCACCACTCTACAAACGCACTCCCTGGCGCGATCTTGGATGGTGATTGAAGTCCCCTTCGCTGCTAGGGGTCCTTTAGGGGCCAACTAGCCTACCTCTTACCTCCAGTAAGCCCCACACAGTGGGATTGGTGAGAGGTGGACAAAGGCCACGCCCCTTTCTCCACCACTCTGCAACGCACCCCCTGGCGCGTTCTAAGTTGGGGATTAGTCCCCTTGAATACTGAGGGTCCCTGGGGCCAACTAGCCCACCAGGTACCTCCAGTAAGCGCCACACAGCTGGATTGCAGAGAGGTGGTCCGAGGCCACGCCCTTTTACACCACTCTGCAAACGCGCCTCTTGGCGCACTGCTGCTCGGGGGATGAAGTCCACTTGTGTCCTTGAGGTCCTCAGGACACAAGAGGACCTCATCGCCCCACCACCAGTGCGCCAAGAGGCGCGTTTGCAGAGTGGTGTAAAAAGGGGCGTGGCCTCAGACCACCTCTCTGCAATGCAGCTCTGTGGCGCATACTGGAGGTACCTGGTGGGCTAGTTGGCCCCCAGGGACCCCCAGTATTCAAGGGGAATTAATTACCCAACTTACAACGCGCCACGGGGCGCGTTTGCAGAGTGGTGCAGGGAGGGGACGGGGCCTCCGGCGAGATGCCGGCTTTTTTTTTTTTTTAGAAGGGGGGCTGTGTGGCCCCCCTTTTTTTACTATTTTTTGGGCCCTGGGGACCCCATCCACCAGGGCCTGACCCTATTTATAATTTTTTTTTTTTTTTAAACAGGAAGGGGGCCGCGTGGCCCCCCTCCCGAGGCCAATTTAGGCCCGGGGACCCCATCCCACGGGGCATGGGCAGTCTTTTTAAAAAAAAATGTATTAAATTATTTGGAGGGGGGCCGAGTGGCCCCCCTCCTCAGGCCAATTATGGCCCCGGGGACCCCATCCCCCGGGCCGGCCTTTCAGGTTTTTTTCTTTTGCAGGGGAGGGGGCCACGTGGCCCCCCTCCCGGGCCACTTCTGGCCCCGGGGACCCCATCCCCCGGGGCCTTGCTTCTACATTGGGGACCGTGGGAGGAGCCCCAATGCCCCCACGGTCCCGCCGGCTCCCCGCCTCCTGCGGGAGCCGGCATTGCTTTTGCACAAGGGGAGCTGCTGACATGCAGCTCCCCTTGTGCAAAAGCAATCCTGCTTTGCTTGATTGAAGCGAGAGCAGGTTTACCTGCTCTCACTTCAATCAAGCAAACCAGAGTTTGCTATGACAGGGCGGGAGCCGTGCTCCCGCCCTGTCATAGCAAACAGCAATGTCCCGGGGTGGGCAACCCGGGACATTGCAGGAGCCGGCACTGGGGGGGTGGCGGTCCCCAGGGCCATCAACAGCTCCAGGATGGGGGCCGCATGGCCCCCCTCCTTTATTTCTAAAGCCCCGGGGAGGTGGTGGTCCCCGGGGGTCCGTAACAGACCCCCAAATTTAAATATAGAGTGCCCCGGGGAGGTGGTAATCCCCGGGGCATGTGGGGGGGCTCGAGTCCCCCCACACACATATTTTTATTTAAAAAACAGAGCCCCGGGGAGGTGTCGGACCCCGGGGCTGCGGGGGGGCTGCGTGCCCCCATGTTTAATTTGCAAAGCCCCGGGGAGGTGGTGGTCCCCGGGGCGTGTGGGGGGGGGTTCGAGCCCCCCCCCACACACATTTAAAAAACAAAAATATGAGAGCCCCTGGGAGGTGGCGGTCCCCAGGGCTGCGGGGGCCCCCACAGCCCTGCTAATTAAATAGACATGCCCCCGGGACCTGGCCCACCGGGGGGCTTAAGAATAACAAAGCGCAGGAGCCCGCGCTTCATTTTTTTATTATTTTCTCGGCCGGATTCGCGACCCCAGCGCGAAATCGGGCGATTTATTTAAAAAAAAATGCTTTTTTTGGCCCTGGGGGCCTTGTGGGACCTCCTGAGCAGGCCTAGGGGGTCAGGGTGTTTCTACCCTGCCCCCTTTTCTTGTTTTTCACCTTTTTATTGACTCTTTTCTTGTGACTCAGTTACCGAGTCACAAGATGGCTGCCAACACTTCCTGGTTTGGAGTGTTGGCAGCCAATCAGAGTGAAGCTCGTGCCAGGGAGGGTTCGCGAACCCTCCTCGGTGCTCAGATATCGAAACTTTTCTTTTTCTAATTTCTCAGAAACTACTGAACGGATTTACACCATTTAAAAAAAAGAGCTCTTTCTGAACCAAGACCTACCTTTTTGCCAAATTTGGTGAAATTCCGTTCAGCAGTTCGGGCTGTAGCTTTGTCTAAAGTTCCTATAGAAATTAACATGGGGAAAATGCGTTTTGGGACCCCCCTTTTTTCTCGGCCCCTGCTTGACGAATCACCCCGAAACTTTCAAGACAGGAGATGACCGGAGCGCCCCCCTAGTTTTGAAATTTTCGCGAAGATTCGTCAAACGGCGCCAAAGATATTTGCAAAAGAAAAAACGCTATTTGAATAGAAACGAGGTCCTAACTATAACTACCTACTGGCGACCGCCAGTAGGTAATATATATATATATATATATATATATATATAGCTAACACGATCCACCCTGGGAGTCGAACACGCGGCGGGTGCTTTTAATGGCGGGGGTGCTACCGCCTTTGTTCCACAACAACTACTGACTCGGAGCACTCACGGGGTAATTCATGATTTCTTTAATGCAAATGCATTTCGGCATCGGCCTTCTTCAGTGCATAGAATTCAATCCAAAATGATCACAGCTTCGCGATATTTAAATATTTCAAAGTGTCTCTTATTGGTGGGACTGTAACCAATCACTGGACGGCATCTCCAACATCAGGGATATCTGAAAGAAACGTGAAGGCATCAATGTCCCATAATACATCATAATTTTCATTTTTTGCCAATGCAAGTAAATTATAGTTTTTGCCCTTCACTGTAATCACTTTTACTATGCCGCCGTTACAGTCACCTCCTAACATCTTTCCGCTGTGCCCATCTCCCTCGCCTGCTGCTTGATGTCCCTCACGGTCATCCCGTAGGTGTCCCTCTCATGGCAGGGCACCTTAGACTTGTATAGTCCACATCCTTTTGGTTGCCGGGCTCCTGACAGCAGCGGTTCAGACTCACCAACATAAACAGCTAACACGATCCACCCTGGGAGTCGAACACGCGGCGGGTGCTTTTAATGGCGGGGGTGCTACCGCCTTTGTTCCACAACAACTACTGACTCGGAGCACTCACGGGGTAATTCATGATTTCTTTAATGCAAATGCATTTCGGCATCGGCCTTCTTCAGTGCATAGAATTCAATCCAAAATGAGCACAGCTTCGCGATATTTAAATATTTCAAAGTGTCTCTTATTGGTGGGACTGTAACCAATCACTGGACGGCATCTCCAACATCAGGGATATCTGAAAGAAACGTGAAGGCATCAATGTCCCATAATACATCATAATTCTTCATTTTTTGTATTGTATTGCACAACCCCGGTGCCCCCTTAGCCCCCCACGCCCGCCTCACCACCCGCAAGTTGTGCCAGCCACCACTGCAAAACTGGGAGGGAGTATTTCGAGGGTAGGGAGTCTTTACTTAACAGCGTTTTGCACTGGCTAAGGGGCAACTACTCGTGCAAGTCAATCATCATGCAAGATGTCCTGAATGCCCGAAGACAGTCCTCAAAGCCTGAGCCATGCAATTTCATTGAAGTGACGATGGCCTCTATTGCGATCCTAGATGGCCTACTGACAATTGAACATTAGAGGGAGAGGTTGTCTTTCCCGACTTGGGGAGGGTGCCACTTGGAGAGAGCAGCCACTGAGTAGTGTAGATTGACTGCAACCTATACCTGCCCATAGTATCTCTGTCCATGTGCCCAGCATAGCTGCCACTGAAGTTCTGCCCCTGGTCTTTGTTAGCAGTGTTTCAACAGCTGGTCATGACAACTTTGGGCCAAACATAGGGGTAACAATAATGATGATTCTCTTATTCACAGTGTTGATGCAGATATCCAGATATTTAATGATGTTTGTCCCAGGGGTGCCCTAGAATCTCGTGCTACATTTCTATGATTTTGTGGAATTTGGCAGGTATTAAATGAAACTTAATTTATCAAGAAGGGTGAGCTATATTGGAAACTATGATGAATGCATGTTTCAGAAAAATGGGCCACAAATAGGATGTGCATACATGGCTTCTCGATTTACGGTGTGGAAGCTAAGCCCCCATGATAATTTGGTAGAGCCATTGGGGGACTGCTAATTTTTGGGGAAAAAAACGACATCTCATGCTTGTGCACTGCATTAAAGGTGGACTCCCCTGATATTATAGGGATTATACTCAGACTCCCTTCAGTCATGAGGCTGTTGTTAATAAATGTTTTTGTAAGGTCTGTCCCTGCCAATGGTGAGTGCCCTAATCTAGGTCTTCTAGATGAGTTAACCGAGAAGCATCAACAGGATGCAAAGATAATAGTAGCAGGGGATTTTAATACCTCTTTGGAGCACTCGCCTTTTACTAGTGAGTTAACAAAATGAGAGGTTAGAACAATGGAACAATTCCCAATTATCAGGAAAACACCAACGTAATCTCACTGGCACTGCCCTTCAATTAATCTATATATTTGTTGTTCGGGGTTTAAGGGTTTCTAATGGCCGTACCTACTCACATCACAAGAAGGTGCCCACTTTATAAAGAATGTTGTAAACAACAATGGACAACCCAATAGACCCTTGACGGCTTGGGCAATATAGTATAGTTGAGTAAAGAAGCCCTTTCTTCAGTGTTATCGATTACGTCTTTTTAGATGTTAGTCTTTGGCCTGAATTGGTGGACATGGGAGTTGAAACCCGAATAGATAGTGAACACAACTCTTTGGTTACACTGCTCTCCGGGAGGGCTCTAACTAGGGCTCACATTGCTAGACATACTGTAGCACCTGAATCCTTATCAGCTCACAACCACAGACGAGTCTCCTAACCACAAGTAACGTCGAACCCTAACCTGCACTCAGAGATATATAGCCTGGTTGTTGCCTTTTTTTAAGACTATGAAGTCCTTCCTAGTACTTCTATCCCCATATTAGATATTCACAATCTTTTTTTCACAAAGTTGCAAGATATCTTTTATAAGAGAACTGGCCATAAGCATTTAGCCTCCCTGAAAGAGGTCAACTGGTATGACTCAGGTTGTAAACCAGCTAAGCAATCGTTAAGAGCAGCTGTTAAAAGCTGTGAACGGCCAAGTTTATTGAGGGCAGACAGAACTCCAAAACTGCTCTTACAAAGGCCAAGAAAAATTGGGTTAATAAGATCTGGCAAAATTAGCTCCAGGCTGTTAAATTAAGGGATAATAGATCCTTTTGGCGCATAGCCCCGTAGGGTTGCCTCAGTAGTGGGAACGCATATAATCACCACATTCAGCCTGCAATATGAATCACCCATTTTAGTACACTGTAGGCCAAGGATATCCTTGCTGACCTCCCTCAGAGCCCAGGGCTGATGGTCCTTAACAAGGGCACTCCCTTAACAGACCCTGAGATTACAGACACAGTACTTTTTAGTTTTGAGGATACTTGTGATGCGATCTGCCTCCTAAAATCAGCAAAAGCCCCTGGGCAAGAAAAAATCCCCGGCCAGCTTTTCAAATCAGAACCCCTAATCTGGTCAAGCTATGTTGGCTTCCTGTCCAATGCTGTTTCGGCCGGTGGGGAAATTCCTGACTCATGGAAGGGGGCTGAGATTATCCCAGTTTTTAAAAAGGATGATCGTTGTATTCTGTCTAACAACAAGCCTATCAGCCTTATAGATAATTTACAAATAGTCTTTGCAAGGCAAGTGCTTGAAAAATTACTGAAGTGGGTAGAAGCAGATCACATTCTATCACCACTTCAGGCTGGTTTCTGTCCGAAGACAAGTACCTCCGACCGGGTTTTTGGATTTGCACTCCTGCTGAAACAAAAAATATATGTACCCTTCATAGATCTAGGGGCTGCATTTGTGCTCGTACCCCATGAGAATCTTTGGTGAGTTTTGATTAAAATGGGTGAACCGGGCATTTGGTCAAACTCATTGCAAGGATGCATGATAAAACCTACGCTCAGGTCTGCTGGGGCAGTAGAGGAGAAATAACTGATCATATTCCAATTCTAAAGGTCGTGCGCCAAGGGTGCATCCTTGCTACGACTCTGTTCACCCTCAACATAAATGACCTTGTGAGTTAACTGATGGACTGCAGAAATTATTCACCCATTCTATATGGTAAGAAGGTACCCACCCTTCTCTTTGTGGATGATTCACTTCTTATCTCCAAAACCCCTATGGGGCTCCAGATCCTAATTGACAAATTCATGGGGTTCTGCAAATCCAGAGGCCTTGAGTTGAATGTCACAAACACTAAATTTGTAGTGTTTGGGACTGGATCAGTTAAGAATTGTCTACTTAGAGCAGGTGCTGACTGGCTGGAAGGAGTACACACTTTCGACTATCTTGGGGTCTATCTGATAAATTCAAGTAGGAACCCCAACTTAACAAAAGTGTGTTGTTGATCCAGCACAGAGGTAATGCTATTCTTCTTCTTCACCTGAAAACGTGCTCTTGCTCAGTTTCCCCTGCACTTTAAATGTATCGTGCCAAAGCTCAAAGTGCTGAATCTTTTGGCGCCGAGGTGGGGATGCTCTGGCATGTAGCAACTAGCTACTGTGGAAAATAATTCCGTAAGATCACTTGTCTTGGTCCCTGCCAATAAACCCCTTATTCCACTCTTTTTTTTTCCTTGGCATTAAAAGAATCTCAGAACTGGTAGCTTTAAAGCCTTTAGTGTATTGGGCACACCTTAGGTGCACTCCACAGTTAAGTAAATATATGGATTCCCTTAGATAAATAATGAATTTTAGTATCGCCATGAAGTTTCCCTGGCTCAAATTTGTATTTAATTGGCTTCAAAAGCTAGGCCTGCAAAAATTGTGGTATGACCCCAGAATTATTTGTAAAGCAGAGATTGGTGGACTAAAGTCTCACTACTGGGCTTATGTCTATTAACAGTACGTTGTGAATGTCTCCAATGGTCCCTTGACTAACATGTTTCTCGAATTTAAGGTTTCCCCATGTTTTGAACGATTTTTGGAAATTGTCACACCACCACTGACCAAGATCTTGTACATACGCTTCCTGGTAGGTACTCTATAATCGAAATCTGTCACAAGCATGTGGAAGAATGATCTGGATGCTAATATGTGCCCTGCCTGTGGTTTGGTTCCTGAAATAGACGAACATGTCCTGTTCTTCTGTCCAGATTATCTTGGTTCCCACCGGAAGTGGATTCGGCCAGTGTGTTTGAACATGGGGATGACTCGTTATTTAACTGCCCTGAGGATCTTGAAAAGTGACTCCTCTACCCCTGTTGTGTTTTCTGTGAGGCGTTACTTGACCTATGTATATTACAAGTGTGCAAAATTCTTATCCCTCTCAGCTTTCAGAATAGCGAAACTGTTTATAACTTTGCTAACCATGCACTGTTTACGGTCTGGAACCTGTTGTCTCACTGATACTTTGTATTATGTATATTTTGTACCCTTTGGTATTGCACTGATTGCCTCTTTGTACCAAGACTATATTGCACTCTAGCAAATAAGATGATTTACGACAATTTGCTCTCCCTGGCATTGCATCACCTGGTCTTTATGTGTACTGTACAGTGGTAACTTTGTACTCAACGTCTACGGACTTGTGAGACTGATTCACAATACAATGCAAAACGTTTTATTTATCTGTTCTATATTGATTGATTGTGAAATTTATATAGCTCACGAATGCCCAAGGGCGTCTAGGCGCTGTGCGGTGGTATCTGACGGAATTTCAGTGGATGAAGGTGCAAGTTACTTGGAGAATAGCCACGTTTTTAATGATTTTCTAAATGAAAGCAACGTTGAGCTGTTTTTGATGTCTATCGGAAGCGTGTTCCATAATTTCACTGTACTCAGGACAAAACTTCTGCCTCCCCAACGGGCTTTCTTAAATTTGGGTATCTGGAGGAGTTTGCTCTGAGATGAACGTAGGGTTCTGGGAGGATGATACCAGGTGAAGTGTTTTTTCAGGAACGCAGGTCTGGTTCCATGTATAGCTTTGTACGCTAGACATAGAGATTTAAAATCTATCCTTTTTTTCATAGGAGCCAGTGGAGTTTTTTTAAGCCTTGGGAAATTGACTGTAAATACCGCATACCGCATACCGCACCACCGGCAACTCGCCTGCTTCACCGGGGGGACTTCAGCCCCCAGACTGCTCTGCTGCCTGCTGCGCCTGGAGGCGCTGACATCACCCTGCCGCCCGGAGGCGCATAAATTTCCTCGCGGCTCCCGCTTCGCGGAACGCGCGCAGGCGCGCCCGGGCCAAGCCCGGGCCAAGGGCGGGCCCGTCCTTGCCCGTCACAGACCGGAAGAGACTGGACTGGGCCACGGCCCTAACATTTGTCCCGCAAAAGGCACTGTGTCTTTGACCTTAGCTTGCATCACCGGAACTAGGAGGGAGCTTTTGCTATTCTAAGTGACGTTACAATTTATTAAGTCCATCATATACCACTACTCATATATGTTGTCACATATAGCTATTACACATATCTGACAATTGAAAGGAAGTTCCACCGTAGGCTGATACCGCTAGTTACCCGGGTAACCACAACCATGGGGAAGAGAAAAACGTTGAGCGCATCGAACAAGAAACAGCCCCTGCTAGGGAACCAGCCATGTCAGACCCTGCTTAGTTATCTAACTGGAGCAGTGGGGCCATAGAGCGTCAGATAACTACTGTAGAAGAGGCAATGAAACCAGGTCATATAGGCTTGGGGGGAGAAATAGGTATAGCACAAACATTAAGCGAGGGAGCCGTTCCACTCATCACGGCTCCAAGACGTACACAAGTTGAGAACGGGTGTATTATAGATACATCTGATAATATATCAGGCAGTGACCTTGAGATCGATACACAGCCGCCTACCAAGCGGGCCAGGAACCCAGATATTACAACACATGTCATAGGGGAAGTGGATTTAACAGATAGGGAGTCACCGCTTAAAATCCATTAAAAGAGGAACAAAAAGGATAAAATACCATCAAAGCAGCCCTTAGTGAAAGGGGGAAAATTGACAGAGAGCGCTAATGCTCGCACACAGAATGAAGTGATAAAGCTAAAAACCAAAGTAGAAGCCCTAGATATTTTCCTTAGGGAAAGCTTAATTAACTTGACACACAGAATTGGTTCTGTGGAGGAGCTGCTGTCAAAGTGCCTAGGCAACATAAAGTTACCCGGTAATGGGACAACCATAGCGCAAACTAGCATTCAGGATGATCTCTTAAACAACCAACAGCGCCTAAATACCCAGTCTGTCACTGGCAGCCGCGATCAATTACCGACTGCTTCTGATAACTCTGTCTGACCTACCACTAATGTAAAACTTATAATACCCTCTTCCACTATCCCCACAGTCCCAGCTATCCCTAAGACCCCTAATGTTGTAAGACATAGGAAAGAAAAGATGGTGGAGAGTAACTTAACACGCTTGGACATACCACCAGCGGCGACCCCATATGTGGTGGTTCTAACTAATGTCCCTATTTTACAACAAGAGGTAGATGAACCATGGGAGTTGCTTAGGAACAAGTCGTTGCACTGGCTTGGGGGAAGGACCGGCCTTACCGAGAGGTTATTTGCCGAATTCAAGATGGCTAGGAGAGTAAGCTGGGTGGGCAGGGGACGGAAAAGCTCGCCAGGTGACTGTGTGGTGTTGACTTTTAAAACCCCCTCCTTGGTGGAACTGATCTTGAGCAGAATGGGAAGCCAACCTAACTTAGGGCACGGTATTAATATAGTCCCATTAGGTTATTTTTATAGGCCAACATTCGATATTAGACCCACTAATGGAGTACCACTAGCTATGCGTTACAGGCAATGGTCGAATGTTCCTACACACAATCGCTTTGATGCATTAGCTAACCTTGAGGCAGTGGATTGACAGCAAACGATAGCCTTAGGGCAGCACGATTCATTAGGTATAGAGGAGTCAACCCTCAGCGTAAGGCATAGGTAGCCTTTGCCCACTAATGATAACACTCCTCATTATCATGAGGATGGGATAATGGACGTGGAGGCTGCTATTGACATAGCATCAAACATGATGGCCTTGTCTATTTCACCCCCCACTATACAATCTGGTCAAACTTCATCGACATGGCCCGAAGGAAGGGGGAAAAATCAATGCCCAGGTAGGGATAACAACAGCCAGTTCCTGTTTTGGAACGTGGCAGGATTAAACTCTAAAGCTACGAATACCTTGTGGTTTGATTTTATTAGGAAGTTTGACATTTTTAGCCTGCAGGAGACCTGGGCGGTAAAGCTGATTCATATCACAGGTTATAAAACTTTCCACACCCCAGCAGTCCCATCATTATTTGGTAGAGCCAAAGGCGGATTATGTACTTATGTCTCGAACCTTCTGAACATAGGAAAGATAGTTCTAGATGTGTCAGATCAGTACTACCAGATTATTAGTATGCACATTGATAAAGATTTCTGTATTGTGTTAATGAACTTTTATAATAATGTGGCACCTGAACTGCTTGAGGGAACCATGAGACGTCTGAGTGGGGAATTGCATAATTTACAAGCTTGCTCATCCAAAGAAGTTTGTGTTATCTGGGGGGGGGATTTTAACTCTCATATATGCCAACATGCTGACAAAGGGATTTGTGGCATAGGTTACGAAGAGGGCTCAAGCATCCCCCATTTCTCCCACACAAGGCAAGGAGACCTACTAAATGACACCATGTTTGAATTTGATATGGGCTTTGCTAATAACCTATGTTCCCCTTTGGTCCCCTTTGGTCCGACTTTTAATGGGCCAGGTACTTTCACAATAATAGATTTCGTTTTAATTTCATGTAAATACTCCACCCACATCAAGGATTTTAGGACACACAAGATTGCATTAAGCGATCATTTTCCTATTAGCATGGAAATGAAGGTGCATAATAATTTTAAAAAGCCCGGTGGTAATTCTACATATTTTGCGGAAAATATTACCCTGACTAGACAAAATGGTTACGCCCTTAAATGGGCAAAGGTGGACCCAGGGTCCTTCATGGGGAAAGTTGTGAAAGGATGCACTAAAGAGCTTTCAATTTGCTTAAATGAGTATTCATCACATCAAGAAATCGTAACAAACTTTTTAGCCATTTCTAACTTAGTCAGCGATACCTTACACGTAAAAGGAAGAAAGAACAGAAATACTAAACAAGGGTGGTTTGACAATAAGTGCACGAAGGCCCATACCAATCTTAAAAATACTCTCCATGCCAATGTGAAAGATCAAGAAAATATTAGGAAGGCAAGATACGAATACAAGAGGGCATTAAAGGCAAGAAAGTCTGCTTTAAAAGAGGATGCTTGGCAGGCCTTGCACGATGCATCAGTTAACCGTGACTCATCAGCCTTTTGGAAGGCTGTTAACGCCCCTTTCCTGGCAGAAATTGATAAATCCACAATAGAGATAGCAATAACTGAGCACGAATGGATCGCACATTACTCAAGCCAATACGGAAATTCGATCCAAGAAGAACAGGATAATTTGGCAATTGAGGTAGAAATTGACCATCCTTTAATTTCTAGTTACTTACCTCTACATTTTACCCTTAGTGAGGTAAATTCTGCCATCAATTCAAGCCGGTGGGGGGGAAGGCCGCGCGGCCTGATGGAATCCCAGTAGACCTTTTTAAATTTAATGTAGAATTCTGGGGCCCACTATTAACGCAGGTTTTCAATGCATGTTGCTCACAAGGCTTCCTACCGACCTGGTATGACTCCATAATAGTCCCTATCTTTAAAAAAGGTGACAGGGCAAACCCAGCTTGTTACCGCCCAATTTCTTTGCTGGACTCTACAGTTAAGATCGTGGGGCGAGTTCTGCTAGATAGGTTACAGCTATGGGCGGATGAGAAGTCAATATTAAGTGATCTTCAATATGGCTTCCGAAAAGGCTTGGGCACAATAGAACAGGGCCTAAACTTACACATTTTTATAGACAAGTACATAAAGGCTAAAAAGGAAAATTTATATCTAACATTTGTCGACTTAACAGCGGCATTTGATTGTGTCAACCACAAGAAGCTTTGGTCAGTTTTAGAGGAAATGGGAGCAGACGTGCTAATAGTCACTTTTTTAAGACATCTATACCTAGGGGAGAGGGCCAGAGTCCGGTACGGAAGGGGGGGCGAGTGCTCTAAGCACTTCAAAGTGATGAGGGGCATAAGACAAGGGTGCATTTTAGCCCCGTTTCTCTTCTCATTATATATAAACAACTTAGAAACCGTCCTGGTTAAAGAGTGCAAGGACTTACCAACTGCATCGACCCGACCTATCCCAGCATTTATGTACGCGGACGATGCGGTCCTCATGGCCCACACTCCGATTGCACTGCAGAATGTTGTTAATACGTTTGTTAATTTTATGTCAGGATTGGGGCTTACCGTTAACTGTTCGAAAACCTTTACAATGAACTGTGGGGCTGGACTAAAAAAGAAGACTAAAACCCTTTTTATACAATCCAAGCCAATAGATAGTGCAATAACCTTTTCCTACCTAGCAATTTTATTTGACCATTCAGGTTCCTGGTGCCAGGCGATTAAGGCCAGAAGACTTTTATTTATTAAGTCATTGATGGCTCTGCAAAATTTTAGCAGAAAACTAGGGAGACGCTCCCCTGTTGAATTTCTACAGATTTACAGAGCTAAATGCGTGGCTATTGCCACTTATGGAGCAGGAATATGGGGCTACGCAGGGGTAAACACACTGCAATCTGCCGAAAACAAGTTTCTCAGGTCGCTCCTGGCTGTCCCAGACAGTACATCAAACTATATATGCCATCAAGAACTGGGCATGCCCTACTTGGAGGACTTCACTAAGATTCAACCAATCCTCCTGTGGCACAAAGTCTGGACCTCAGAGGAGACGGCTTTTAACCGCCACATACTAACAGATGCCTTGGCTTTGGATGGAGTAAGTCGGGTAAGATGGCTAGAATACGTAAGAATATTCCTGACTAAGGGGTCCATTACGATGGCGGGCAGAAACACTACTGCCGTGCCGACGGAGGTAAAAACTGCTACTTACCGTCCGCCAGCAACTGGCCGCACTCCCGCCAAATTAGGATGTGAAAAGTCAGGCTAATACCGCCCGCAAGCCTGCGACGCCGCCCGCCATCAAAGTGCGCCCGTTTACGTCGCGGCGCCAGCCAACGGAGGCACACCGTCTGACGAAATGACGTACCGCCCGGCGTACAAATTACGATGACACAACCAAACAGCCTCATCGGCAAAGAGACACCACACGAGAACAGGAGGCGGAAACCACATTGCTGACCACAGAAACAACAACCCGGCCTACTCCGACTTGAATCCTGCACTCCAGGCCATCCCAATGCTGTACCTGATGCAGCAGCTAGGAGTGAAGCGCAACGACGACGCAGGTAGGCAGACACACAACAAGGGCATGCAAAAACCGCACACCATGCAAGGGCGGAAAAACTGTACATGGGCCCCCTAGACACCACTGTGGGGACAGGACACATCCAACACTGAACCCACACATATCCCACCTGTAAAATATAATCAACCCGCAACATCCTGGGCACCCAATACCCCGGATCGGGAGGTGACGTACCCGGCACGGCACCGCAGCGCCCCGGCGATGACGCACATGCGCACAACGCAGAGGCCAACGACAGCACCACGCATGGGCTGCACACAAACACCGCAGGGTCGCAACAACACACCACACACACCAGCCCCACCCTGAAGGCACAAGTTTCGTGGTCCCCCTGCGTCAACCATGACCACAACCGACAACTCACAGTTGCCAAAACGTAGTCACACAAGTGTGCCGAACAGGGGAGCAAAGTGACGTCGGAAGATGACACACACCTGTGTGCAAAGCATGGAGAAGCACACGGCAGCTGCCTCAGAACTGCACAAACAATGGACATTGACCGCAAAAGGCACGCCAGTCACAACAAACAACATCTATACCATCCTGCACGCAACAACAAGCCATGCCATGTCCAAAATAGAGAAACGCTGCTGCCTGCGAACAGGTGTTCACAATCACGGCGCCCACACACAAGTCCCAATGTACAGCGGGAAAGAAGTGACCCACCCACACACGGGAGAGCAGATAGCAGTGAATGTCCTTCCATTCCCACAGCCAAATCACATTGCAACATATCCCGCAGGAGAACGGAGCCATTGGAACAAGCACAACCCAAACATAGCCATGCTGAGTCAACCATCCCCTGGCAGATAACGCCGAACATGAAAGAAAGATAAAACCACAAAATACAATTATACCATTGCGCCTTGTGGCTCAAATGCAAGTAATCAGGAAAGAGTCAGACACCACTGGCCTTGACCATTCATAGGAGCATGTGGGATGAGGGCCTGTGGCCGCCTCCCAAGCCATACACAAAGTCCTGCCGCCTAACATCCATTCAAGAACACCCAGCACCGTCCGAGGTCGCACTCAGCAGACAGCCCAGGCAGCCGGAGCACGCCACCACAGCACCCAGCAGCAAAATGGACGGGGCACCAGTACTATACACCTACGCCAGACAGATGCAGCTGTACAGCAATAGCTTGATACAGACAGTGGGCTGTGCAAATCTGGCTATGCTGAATGTAAGTTATCGAGTAACTTACCGCATTGAAATGTTCAGCTGCGTCATCCCCGTTTTCTACTGTCGGAGGTGCCCGTACCACTGGCCTGTGGATTTATGTCTCTCCAACCCGGCATGTCCAATTGGGGACCTGGTACACCTGTTCTCACCCCTGGACGCCCATGACAGGAACTGTTCAGTGTATGGGGGCATGGCGTATGTGGCTGCAATAGGACACACACTGCAATGGAACCAGTGTGTCTCCGCACAACGTATGCTGGATCACAGTTTCATCGAATGTCACCCGACATGTCCCATCAGGATCATACAAGGGACAACCTACGAGGAACACGTTGCAACCCACCATCCGCTTCATTGGATGTCAACCACAAATACCACCTATGCGAGGGATGCACTGCAGGAAGGAATCGCATACCTGACAACCTGTCAATTCATGGGTCCCCGAATCAATACCCACAATTGAACATTCATGTGCAACACCCTACCCATGCTTGCCGTCCGCACGCAGAGGCCAGTCAGCTGTGCAACAACTATACCATGCACACGGAAACAAACACCTGACCATCGACACCACCGTCATGACACCTGACATTACCGGGACATGCACCCTGTCCATCACCACATTCCGTGTCCCTGCATGAACACGGGGAGGCTGAGTAATGGGACCTGTGTACAGTGACCACATGGCCAACATTGCACGAACCACACTGCTACAATATGCATGCCGCGCACCTGAACACAGGCACCTGTAAGTGCACGCTGACCTGTCTGCTGAATAACATGAGAACTGTCATCACACCTTCTCCTGAACGTCCGTGCAAGAACATTTGCATGGACAACAAATGCAACACCCCACAACATGTCCCCGGGCATTGAGTCATGTACAGCAGCCACCATATCGCAACAACATGTGAGACTATGCTGCATGCATGTAGGCTCATGCTCTGATGCCACCTCTGACGCAGGTGTGTCGGAGTCACAATTGTCGTAAACCTGTATCATGGGACTGAGATGTACTGTGCTCATGATGTCAAGCTGTCTGGTAGGGTAAACCAATACTGTCTGTGTCACAGCCTACGGCACCTCAGTAATGAGCTAATGTACTGTAGCATAGCAAGGGCAGGGCATTCTTAACTCTGAATCCTTATTCCTAAAATTAACGACTCATCACATCTACCTGTACCCCTTCATGAATGTGTAACCATGCTAAGTATATCCTCCACATGCATTACGCTGCCAGTAGTGTCCACATCCTGCATCACAGAGGATGTAAGCTTAAATACATGCCTTAAAGCTAATATCTGACTCTGGAGAATTATTGATCGTAGACAAGTACGAATGAGAGAGGATGAGAGTGTGAGAAGTACACGGGACACGTGAGATTACCATGTAGTCAAGTGACATTGGATGTCCGCCCCTGAGAGAGAAGCACAACTGTGGAATACACACATGTGGCATGTGAAGCGGGAGGGCCTCTTGGCACAGGTGGGTCTGTGGCACGGGTGGGTGCACACATGCAGTGTCGATACAGACTGTGTGGGGACGAACCCGGCGGGGTACATTACCACTGTTCTGGGTATGTGGAAAGACCAGCTGTCTGGGGATGAATGTGGACTAGTGTGTGCACAACAGGCGGGCACACGACCCATGCTGCATCAGGTGTGGACGTTGGCCCTCCCTCTGGGGACATGCTGGATACTGCTGTGCGTCATCCAGGCCCGTGCCGAGATATGTACACCCCTGGCCTTCAGGTGTACCCCCTACATCGTCCACCTGCACAGGCTACCCAGGGCATGGGATGGCAGTGGAGCTTGGTGGGTGGGAGGTCATGGCACCCTGCTCCTGGTCACATCTCGCAGGCAATACATTCTCAGTGTGCAGCAGGGCACAAGTCCTGACAGAAGAGGTGGTGGCACGCAGACGTCATGACAGGTAGTGACGTCACGGAAGATGGCCTGCACCATCAGACTCATTGCCTCCCCTCGCCCACCCCACTGATGCGATTGCATCATGGGAGCACGCGCGTGTGCAGCAGCTCCAATCTCTCCCCACCGAGGCCAAATAGTGTATGTGTGGCTCCATTCGCCCCAGTCACCGAGCTCACGGCAAAATAGGTGGTGGGACGCCGTACACCTGCATGGTACCCGGACTCGAGCCCTGGTGTGCAGGCAGAGCTACCTAATGTTCAAGCGAAGTGTGTGAGTTGCATGACACCCGTTGGCGGTGGATGGCTCGGAGGCTCCTCACCAGGAGGCCCATATCACACACCATGGGTCCCTTGCCAATGGCAGCGGATGCCATGACATTGCGCGCCGGGGTGTGTCGACATGTCGTCTGGGATGGTGTATGCGGCATGGGCCGCTAGGGCAGCTACAGCTGCTGTGTGTTGCATGTGGTGTATCCGGACTCCGGAGTCAGCCATGCATCGTCACTGTTGTCCAGGGCACGAGTCAGGGTACCATGCGGCTGCAAGGCGTCCCCCCACCTATCGTCCCGTGAGCTCGGTGACTGGAGCGAATGGAGCCACACATACACTATTTGGCCTCTCTGGGGAGAGATTGGAGCTGCTGCACACGCGCGTGCTCCCATGATGCAATCGCATCAGTGGGGTGGGCGAGGGGAGGCAATGAGTCTGATGGTGCAGGCCATCTTCCGTGATGTCACTACCTGTCATGACGTCTGCGTGCCACCACCTCTTCTGTCAGGACTCGTGCCCTGCTGTTGTCAGATGCGCCACTGTCTGGGGGGTGGGGGAAGGTCAGGTATGTCAGCCTGACAGTGGCCCAGTTCAAGGACCACCTTGACTGGGGGGACAACTATTGGACATACTGGTGTAGCCCACCCACGCGCTAATGTCGGCCCTCCATGTACTATGTCAACTGCGGAAAGGTGTTGCCATGGGCAAGAAAGACATTGAGGGAGGCTGACTGACCCACGCACAGATGACGCACATGCCCAACAGACACGGCACTGAGTGCAGCAGGGTTCGCAGGGGCAGCTGTGCCTGGTGTGAAAGACACTCTAACCGTCATCCTAGTGCCGACACATGTTGCACCAGTGGAAGTAGTTGGGAGGGCGGGCATTGGCCTCCGCGTGGCTGCAGAGGAGCTAGAGTGCACGTCCCCTGTGCTAGCAGACATGGACACATGACCTCTGTACTCAGTTGCCGCAGCAATTGTCGTATGGGCCTGTGAGTCATCCAGCACACGTCTGCCCCCTCCGATGCGCCGGTCACATTAGTCTCACCCAGCTCCTGTGCAGCTGCACCATCCAATGCCTCACCACTGTTGACCGTCCCCTGTCCCTCAGCACACATGGTAGTTGACACATGAGGGAGAGCGAGGTGGCCTCACTCATTTAGCATCAAATCCACAGACATGTGCAAGGGAGCCAGCACAGAACATTCCCAAGTGCACATGTTGCATGATACCTGTGCAAATGTATACAGCAACCACAATCAACACATAATGGCTGGCGTACAGGTAATGAACCCGCCAATAAGTGACACATGTGTTGTGCACATGGAACAACACCCGGACTGTCACCCTGCGGCCATAGCCACTCATCGCTGTGTACACACCCACTCACCTGATGGTGTTAAGGATGACCACTACAGAATTAGGCCAAGGACATACCTGCATGGAGCAGAATGTGTCACCACACACACTGACTGCAACATGACAGTCCACAATGGTCATGAGCCCATGCCAGACAACTGTCCATCGCACGGGCACAACTACTGTTGCACAGTGTGCCGGATGTGTGAGTATCAGGAATATGTGGTGAGGCATCGCACACATGTGTTTAGGACGAAATCAGAGTATGCACAGTACCACACACATACATGTGAATTGCCACTCCAGCTGACTACAGGCTGTTCCTGAGGCCTACGACTCTGAACGCATTGACTATGCTGAGTGCCCAAATTTCATCTTGAGCCTCGGGAATCGCCTATGCATGTGAGTTGCACCCAGCACAGAGTACACTCACAACCCACTGCATCACACAACTAACATCACATTACCCAGAACATGGGTAGGCTGTGGACACATGCTGCCTCACGCTGCAAAGGACACAATCCCACAGTACTGTACACCTGCCTGCTGCTGATGCCCCTACAAACGTGCATCCGCCACAGGCTGTGTGACTGTCAATAGCAGACCATTAGTGGTGACATGCAGCGCCGTGCCAACCTGTCAATACGAGGGAGCATCCCCCGATTAGTCGCCGCAACATGGCCACACATACAGCAGATGACGTCACCCTCTTCGTGGGATTGGCTGCACTGTCGGTTACACGTACACAGAAGCATCAACGTGGATGCAATGGCTCATCACAAGGCCTTGGGCTGGTGGACTTCCAACTGCAGGGATGGTTCACATGAGGGTTGGAATATCACACATACTCTTCACAGCATCACCCACATCCACCAATAACAGTGGCATGATGCTGACCCATCCTAAATGAACAGAGACGTGTAACAGAGCCAAGATGGTATGGGACATGGCATAACAGCATGTGTACACCACACGTGAATGCATGCTGGTGGGAGTGTGTACACAGTACCTGTCCATCCCATTCAATTCAGGATGCCAGCACTTTGAGCAATGTGTAGTCTGCCCACATCTACTGTCCATTGTCAGGTAGACCGACACATGGCTCACAAGGCTACACATCTTTGTGGGTGGACTCACTGTGTCCAACACTGCACAGCCCTCAACGTACTCGCCCTGTGAATGGCTCACCCCGCAATGGAGGACACAATCAGTGCCACCATCTCTCACACACATCCCTATCACAAGGCCTGGAGTGTTCAATCGACAGAGCTGAGTTAGCGCATATCAGGAGAGTTGTGAACTAATGACACATGTAACCCACTGTACAGTCAGTGTAGTTTCCTACTAGGATTGGGCGGTCAATGTGCAGCCCAGGTCTGCCGAGACTGAGAAGGCCAGCAGGGAGCCAGCCAGCCATTCACACAAGCAATAGCTGCCCAGAATCATGCATTGCCAGGTGTCTGCGTCACTGGGTGTCTGACATGAAAATGCCATGTACCACCACTCGGGAGGGACATGCATGGGGAAACACCAGAGAGCCTACATGCCCCTTCCACCTGTTGTTAGCATGGTAAGCGGTGCATGTTGGAACCCCACAGGCTCAGTCTCATTGTGCTGCGGATGAATGACATGTGTGTCCCCCACATGCACTCCCACACACACTGTAGTTGTCTTAAACACACATGACTTTTGCCGGTGTTCGCCTTGGGCAGTGTGCGTGGAGCTCGGAATCCAGGAACTGCAGCTCCTCGCCAGTGAGTGGACATGGACATGTCATCAGAGTCGTCGACATTAAGGTGGACAGGTGGCAGCAGCAGCAGGTGTTGTTGAGGTGTGGCAGTCAGCAGTCCCTGGTAGCTGTGGTAAAGCCTGTCACCCTCCCACACTGATATAGCCCCCTTGGGGCTGTTTCTGCGTGACCAAGCTGCTGCGATTGGTGTACCGCTCAGCCTGTGTACGTTGTGTTGTTGGTGTGTGCCATACTCACCCAGCCTCGGA
Source organism: Calotriton arnoldi (assembly GCA_963921515.1). Taxonomy (NCBI): domain Eukaryota; kingdom Metazoa; phylum Chordata; class Amphibia; order Caudata; family Salamandridae; genus Calotriton; species Calotriton arnoldi. The sequence continues at coordinate 88,008 of CAWUFW010017330.1, read as the reverse complement.
AGCGGTGTCAGGCACAGCAGCTAGGTATATTGCCGTGGTGTTGCCGCTACCCACATATGCAGTCTGACTCCATCATCATGCCTATCATGCTGAAATGGCCTCAATCCCCATGTGCATGCTCATAGTAATGGTATGTGTCAGTGGTCCTTGCTACTGGTAAGGGGATCTGTGTAAGAGTAATGTTGCTGTGCTGTCCCTAGTTGTCGGCTGTTCGTTGATACTATTGCTTTGACAGTGATCTTTGTGTTGTGTATGTGTAGATGCCATGTTGTGTGTTGCATTGACATGTGTCCACTTCCATCTGTCCTAGGAGGAGACCAAACATACATCGCCCCTACCAATTGCTGTCAGCCATGGAGGATGTGGAGGTCATCAGGAAGTTCCGTCTGGACCGGCCCACCCTGCATCGCCTATGTGCCATGTTGGAACCCCACCTTCGTCCTCGCAGGGTGTATCCAACTGCATTCACCCCCATGGCCAAGGTGATGGCTGCACTGCATTTCTTCGCTACCGGTTCATTCCAACACACGGTGGGCAGTGGAGGTGGGATGTCCCAGCCCATGTTCAGCAAGGTGCTACGGGATGTCCTGTCGGCTATGATGCGGTACAGGAACCGGTACATCAGATTCCCCAGGGCCCGTGATTTGCCTGCGGTGAAGGGTGCTTTCTATGCACTCGGACGCATCCCCCAGGTTGTTGGTACAATTGATTGCACCCATGTTGGCCTTGTTGCACCACAGGCCATTGAGCACATCTACAGGAACCGGAAACATTTCCACTCCCTGAATGTGCAAGTGGTGTGCCTGGCGGACATGATCATTACACACGTGTGTGCGAAGTTTCCCGGTTCCACCCATGACTCGCACATCATGCGCCACAGCATCCTCCCACATCTGATGACCAATCTGCAACCGGACCGTGCGTGGATTGTTGGTGACTCTGCATATCCTAATGGCCCTTCGCTTTTGAGTCCACTACGCAATCCTCGTACACCAGCTGATGTCAGGTACAATGAGGCACATGGGAGGACCAGACGTGTGGTGGAGCGGACATTTGGACTCCTGAAATCCAGATTCAGGTGCCTGGACCGCACCGGGGGTGCACTGGCATACTCCCCACAGAAGGTGTGCCAGATTGTTGTGGCATGCTGCATGCTGCACAACCTCGCTATTCGCAGGCGGATCCCCCTGATAGTGGATAACGGTGATCAGCCAGGGCCCCCGCCTGCAGGCCAAGCCGTGTCCAGTGACGAGGACAGTGGAGAGGAGGAAGCAGTGAATGAGCGTCAGCAGCTCATCGCCCGCTACTTCACTTGACGGTGAGTGACCATGTACGACGGCTGATGTCGCTGTAGTTGTGTATGTGTATGTGTGCATTGACAGGGCGGCCTATTGTTCACTGAGTGCTGTGTGGCAATGGTCCATGTCCAGGGTAGTATGCCACTGAGAGTGGCTGTGACATTGTGCCCTGTTGCTCTGTGAGATGTGTGTACATTGCTTAGGCCTTATGAGAAGTACTGTGTGATGAGTGTGTGACACACACAGTCAATGGACTCTTGTTCTGTTTGTCACCCCTAGGTCCCTACAGCCTCTCCTGGCCTATCGACAGAACACACTACAGATGAATTTCTGAACATGCTGACGTTTGTGCACCATTGATAATAAACATAGCAGATGACATAGGATGTGATACAGGTGTATTTATTTACAAGGTGACATGTGATTGTGGGAAAGGTGATCAAGAAGCTGGTGCATGTTGTACAATGAGTGGACGGTCATGTCCGCGTGATGGTCAAGGTGTACCCATGTAGTCCTGGGTCCGCAGTCCAACAGACATTTGCCACTCGACTGGCAGTGTGGGGTAGGATGGTAGTCCAAGTGAATGCAGGGGGTGGCCACCATGGCTGGCTGACTCACTGGCGTTTGGTGCGTGCATAGTCCTCCCTGGACATCTGTTGCCTCTTCGGACGGCCCCTTCCACGATTGGAAGGAGGGGGTCGTGGTTGTGGACTGCTGGTGGTGGCTGTGGATTGCCCACTCGCTGTGGACGCAGGGGAACTGGATGTGGCACGTCCCTGCGCCCCAGCAGGTGGTGGCGTAGGTGTTGTGGTTGGCCTTGTGTGGGCCCTCACCTCCACCACTAGCTGGCCCATGAGGTCCACAAGTTGGCCCATACGGGTCACGAATTGGCCCATACGGGCGTCCATGGACCTCAACACCCCGAGGACTTCCCTGGTGTCGGAATCTGACCTGGCGCATTGTCCCTGGGCCTCTTTATAGACCCCAAGGACTCTGGCTATTTGTGGCAGGGCTTGGCTCCCAGGCTCTGTTGGCGTTGGCCTGACCCTGCTCCTCCCACCTGGACTGCTGCCACCGACCTGCCCACTCGCTACATTGGTCACCCGGGGCCTCCTCCTGGCTCCCAGTGTAGTTGTTGTGGTTCGTGCCACCTCTTGGGATGGCTGCATTGTCAGGGAGGCCGTGGTGTCGGTGATGGTGTTGGTGGTGGTGGTGGTGGTTGCGGTGGTGGTGTTGGCCGCAATGACCGTGGCAGCAGGGGCCTGGGACTGGTCACCAGCCCTGGGAGATGGGTTGGTGGGTAGGAGGGGTGCTGGGGTGCTGTTGCGCCCTGCCGCGCCAGATGTGCCAGGTAGGGGGTCCTCGTCCGTGGAGGTGTCCAGGCTTTCCACATCCGTGAGTCCGTGTGGGGGGCTTGTGGACTGGCTGTGATGGCTGGTGTCTCCATCCTCAGCATCGTGCTGGTCGTCACCTGTGGGGCGGAGACGAAAAGTTATTGTGTTGCACCTTGCAGGGTTTGTGTTAGATGTCTGACATGCACAGTTTGTGCACTGATTTGCCGGATGTGTGTGTATGTCTCTACAATGTGTGTGCGTGATCAAGGCACTGGAATAGTGTGATGGGTGCATCTGGCATGGGACGGATTTGAATTGCCAATTGGTGTGTGTTGCAGTGCCCCTACATTTTGTGGCTTTGGTGGGAACGGGGTGCAGCCCCATGGACGGTTTAGTGTTGGTATATGGCACTGTGGTACATACAGTGACATATGGGTGCAGAAGGGGACATGTGTTTTGGCCACACGACACTACAGAGACAAAGGTGTGTGTATGTCTGACTTAGCCAGCATATCTGCTCACTTTTGTCATTTATGGGCATTCCACAGCAGGCATTGTAGTGGGTGTGTAATGGTTGTATGCCACACGACGTATTGCAGATGGTACAATTCCTTGGTGTGCGTGCTACTCTCACCCATGTGCAGCAATGCAGTGCTCTTGGGGTGTTGACTGCATTCTGTATGTTGTTACTCACAGTGTGACGAGCGCTTCAGACACAGCAGACACATTATTGGTCATCGGCAGGACTCTTTGCTGTACTACCGTCTATGGGGCAACTGTTTGGATGATGTACCTTTCATGACACTGGGGCTGGATGATGGGATGGATGAGATTTTGAATGTGCATTGTGTAGCTGTATGGTTCATGGGTCCAGTGGTGTATGTGACATTACTGGGGTTCCACTATGTTTCATTTGGACGAGATGGACTTACATGGGTGATGTTGTACTATGTCAAGGGTAGAAGCAGACACAATTACATGGACAAGACTTGGATGGTGTTGCTGATGTGTGTGATGACTGACACAGTGCACGCCATGTGTGTCAGTACTCCAGTTAGACTTGTGCATGCTGACGTGACTCGTTACGTGTTTATGCATTTGGGATGGCTCATGTGGGATATGACTCTGTGATTGATGTCCGGGTGCACATTGGTCACATGTTTGTGACAGGGAGCAGTGCTACCTATCGCTCTGCTAGGTGACATGTCCCACATGTTGGTCGTAGTACAGTCCTCATGCCTACAGACACCACGCCCTGTACAGTAGTCTACCCAATAGTTGGTTCTGAGGGTGAGATGCAATGGCTCCCACATGGTTGTGGGAGGGAGGGGTGCTCCATCTTGCTGGGCTGTGGCTGTGGGGGCCGTGTTGTGAGTCGTGGTGATGGTTTACCATTCACAGACAGACCTCCATGTAGGGTAACATGTCTACTTGTTGGGTGTGGGTGTGCACTGCTATGGCTGAGACATGGGTGTGGGGAGTGCTCCATCTTGCTGCGCTGTAGGAGTGGGTGCCTGGGTGGGGGTGACTTCGGCAGTCCCCCCTCCGATACTCGGAGATTGTGGTACGGCTCCTTACCTGTTACTTGTTGGTTAGTGCAGCTATGGCTGACACATGGGTGTGGGTGTAGCAAGTGCTCCTTCCGGCACATCTGGGGTACAGAGGGACCTGGTGGGAGTTGTGGTGCTGGCTGACTGTGCACATGCCCCCATGGTTTTGTTTGTTGGTACCTTTGGGCTGAGTGTGTGGGTGTGTCTGTTGCATGTGTGAAAGATGTCTGGTGTGTTGTGTGCTGGACATGGGGGTGTTTGGCCCTCGGTGCTATGGCATTCTGGACGTGCATGTCAGTACATAGCGGTGTGCTGGTATACATTTGTTTGTACTTACCAGCCTCCACTCCCCCTGGTATTCCGATGAGACTCTCCGGATGTAGTATGCCTCGCACCTTCTCCTCCCACGCCTTGAAGGTCTTGAATGGCGCGGGTGGTCCGCTGCCAGTCCTGTCAGCCAGCTCACGGTTCTTGGCCTCCTTCTTCCTGACTAGGCTTTTCATGTCCTGCCACCTCTTGGTGATTTCCCCCCGGTTGCGTGGCACGTTCCCGACTGCATTCACCTGGTCTACGATCCTTTTCCACATCCTGTTTCTGGTGGATACTGGTGTCTGTTGGACCTGGTTCCCATAGATTTGTGGGTGCACCTTGATGACCTCGTCGACCATGACCGTCAACTCTGTGGCAGTGAACTTGGGCATTCGTTGTGTTGCCATGGTGCGTAGTGTAGTTATTGTGGTGCTGGTGTGGTGTGTTTGGTGTGTGATGTGCAGGGGTTTGTGGTGCTTGTGTTTAGGTGGTGGTGGTTGTGGTGATGGCTGTGATGTCTGTGTGCGTGTGGTATGCTGCTTTCCTCTGTGTTTCTCCGTGATCTCTGCTGTGTTGTTGGCTTGGTCGTGGTGCAAGGGTTTGTGGTCTGTGAGGGGGCAGCTTTTGTACTCACCTATGTGGGTGTGTCATGATGGTCTATCGTTTTCAGGTGTGTTGGGCGTGGTGTCCTGGGATTTATGCTAATTCATTATTTTGACAGGGGGATGTGTCTTTGGGATGGGTTCTGTGTCTGTGTATTTTGGCGTCGTTTACTGTGTGGCCGTGTTGTGTGTATTTGTTTGTGCCGCCACTGGTTTCCGTGCACGGACGTGGCCGCCAGGCCTTCCGCCTTGTCAGTTCTTCATTTCTGTCGTTCACCGTTGCGGGCGGGATATGTGTTGGTTTCCCGCCCTCATGTCGGGGGGATCATAATTTGACGGGCGGTGTGTAGTCCGTCCGCGCGGTCGTGTTTGGCTTTTTCGGGCGGTATTGCGTCCGTGGCGGACGAATTGTCTTGGACTCTGTCATGGACGGGCGGTATTCTGTTATTTTTTTCCGCTGCGGGCGGTGGTTGTTTGGCGTCATCATAATTGCTCAGTCGCTATTTCAATGTTGCAGGCGGGCAGTATTTTCAGGCTATGGCGGTTGGCGGTATTTTTAACGCCGGTTATCGTAATGGACCCCTAAATTAGGCCGTCCTGAATATTATAAAGATCCACAAACATTGTGTACTGTGTCCAGGAAAGATCTTAAAGCGAGTTGTATACAATATCTGGGTGAAATTAGAAACACTTTAGAATTAAAGAAGCCTACGGTCCAAATATATCATATGACCCAAATAACTACTGCTATACAACCGTATATCACCTTGATAACTAATGATTATGATAGGTTTCTGTTAACCAGGTTTAGATTGAACATTATATACAGAACTTTAAGCTTTCCTGCACCAAATGATTGGTCAAGAGTCTTAAGTAAATGCCCATGTGATGATGTCTCGACGCCAAACGACAATACACATAATGTTTTTCTGTAAATTTTATTCAAACCCAAGAAGAACGTGGATTATTCCAGTTTTAAAAAGATCAGGTCTGAGACAATGCCAATTAGCATTTCGTTTTCTGCAATCGCTAGATAATGAATTTATCATCGCTTCTGTAATTGTATTCTTAAATCATGTTTTTAAATAACGTAAATCTATTTTGTAATGATTTTTATAATATTTTTATGATATCAGGAACTGGATTTTTAAATTTGTATTGATTCATGTATATGAACTTTTATGGTCAACTTTATCAGTTACCGAATAAAGTAATTTGAATTGAATTGAATTGACTGTAAAGTCAAGTCAACGTTTATTTAGACCATAGGTTTTCAAACAACATAAAACATCTTTCATAAATAACCTAAAATCATCACAATTCCATCAATGATTCCATTGAATAGATACCCTATATACAATGAAATAAAGACATCCCAAATGCCCATACAATGAATATCATAATAGCATTATTTCATGATGTAAACATTATCAGCACATCCCTGCTAAAAAAGAATAAAAATTAAAAGATGGTTTAAAAATGTATATTAATAAATTAGTCCAAAAGGGTAGATTTCATACTTTAACTTCACTATAAGCCTAGTTCAATTAATACCTTTGTTCTCGAGATCATTTTCCATAAAAAAGCTTTTCACAGCCTTCATATACCTTCCAATTGCAACGGCAATATCAAGTTTGGGCATATCGGTAAGAAGCTCTATAGCGTGGGCCCGTGATTCAATACCATACTTTAAGAACATAGGCCGCAAGAATAATTTCCGCAGGGCTAAAACTGTCATACAATCAACTAATATATGCGGAATATCGCATTTTGTTCCTAGCATACATTTACAATTACCATCGGGCTGCATCATTACTGCTCTTATTTTGTCATTTATTATCCAAGGGTTAATGCCAATTCTTAATCTTAAAATTTCGCACCTGAGCCAATAATTAGGTAACGTATCAAGGTACGGGTACCAGGCTTCGTTCTGCCAGGTCATCCTCATAAATTGTAACGATTTTTTCTTGCTCAGGTACTCAACATCTACCCTCCTAGCCGCTTCCTGCCCTTGGGATCTCAGTATACTCTTGGTAGTTTCTACCTGGAGTGAATGTGGGCAAATTCTCACATTCAGATTCTCGCACACCATGTGCAATTTCTTTCTTGTCTCCCTAGCCCATTTTAAGCTACTAAGCTGGATTTCATTTCTGCACCATTGGGAGACCTTTTGTACAGCTCCTGGATCCTGGCGTTTACAGAACCTTATCATTGCCATTTGCGCCTGTATGCTCCATGATATTATACCTAGCTCAGCCCTAATGGCCTGAATCATTGCTGAGCCTGGTAACGACAATAGGGTTTTTAGGCACTTCCCTTCCTCTAGCTCCCAACCATATTTACCACTTAGGTAAAGCACTTCTGCTCCGTACAATACTTGGGAGGGTATCATCGCGCTATAGGCCTTTATCAATGGTCTGTGGGACATCTCCCCATAATCCTGGTTACATTTTTTCAGCCCACATACCGATGTAAAGGCCTTAGCTTTCTGGGCTTCTAAGTGCGTGTGCCACTTTAGGGAACTAGGGAACTAGGGAAATGGACTGGAATTTGGGGATATCCAGCAGCAGTCTGGCGGCTCCGTTCTGCGCCCGCTGGAGTTTAAGCATGTACTGTTTTTGAAGGCCCATATATAATGCATTTCCATAGTCCAATCTAGCCAAGGCTAGAACCGTCACCAGTGTTTTTACTGCTTCACGGGGGATGAAAGAGCGCACTTTCCTAATTGACTTTAGTGTTAAAAAGACCAATGAAGAGACCTTATTGATCTGATGTCGGAAGGTCAGTCTGTTATCAAAAATGATGCCCAGATTCCTCACCTTACTGACTGGGACTGGAAGAGTTCCCATGCCAGGAGGCCACCAGTTCTGTGACCAAAAAGAAGTATCAGAGCCCAACAGGAGAACCTCAGTTTTGCTTCCGTTAGCTTTAGGCAGTTTGCGCTCATCCATTGGTCTACCAGGGACATACATTGACTGAAGCGCTCAGCGGTTTCCTCCGAGTTGCTTGAGATGGACACTGCAATTTGGGTATCGTACGCGTAGGAGACCAACGAAAAGCCAAACTGCCTGATGATATCAACTAAGGAGGTCACGTAAAGATTGAACAGTGTAGGGCTCAGTGAAGCAGAAACTGCTCTGAGCAAGAGTCCCCAATCTGAACATATTGAAACCTATTGTTCAGATACGATTTGATCAGGTTAAGAGCAGACTTCTTGACTCCTGCCTCTAGGAGCCTTCTGATTAGGATGTCGTGGTTCACGGTATCAAAAGCCGCCGATAGATCCAGAAGGATCAAGGCGGCCCTGGCACCAGTGTCCAATATTGACCGTAGCTCCTCTCCTGCCTTAACCAGGGCAGTCTCTGTGCTGTGCCCCTGTCGGAAACCATATTGTGAGGAATCCAACAGGTCTGCCGATGAAATGAAGGCAGTGAGTTGGGAGTTAAGGATTTTTTCCAGGACCTTGGCAGGGAAAGGAATCCTGGCAATAGGTCTATAATTACTGTTCTCCCTGGGATCTAGATCAGGTTTTGTTAATAGCGGAAGAATTGAGACCAGTTTCCACGCATCAGGAAAGATACCTGAACCAATAATTTCTTTAAAGAGTAAGCTAAGTTGCTCGCTAATAGTTTCCGGTGCCATTTGAAATATTTTTGGCGGGCATGGGTCTGAGGGTGCTCCGGATTTTGTTGATCTGACTACCTGCAAGATCTGTTCTGTAATAGGTGGCACGAAGGAATCCAGAACATTGTCGAAGTTCGGGGGGCTTGCAGTGGGGGTGTCAGTTGTGCAGTCAGTGCCATTAACTATAAGGGAATCATAGATCGTTTGCACTTTGTCCTTGAAAAACCGTGCAAGTTGGTTGCAGAATTCCACACTGCTGTCCTCTTTTTTTGGTTCAGGTAATTTAACTAGACTTTTTAAGGTCGCAAAGAGTACTTTGCTGGAATTACCTGCCTGCCGGATTTTCTCTGAGAAGTAGCTACTTTTCTTATCCAAGATCAGTTTTTTATAGCTGGTCAGAGATTGTACATATAGGATTTTATCAGCTTCGGCGTAATTCCTTCTCCCACGTCTTTCTAATTTTCTGCACAGTTGTTTCTGTGCGCAGTGCGTCACAAAACCAGGGTTCTGATTTCTTTGTACGCTTGCTAGTGAAGCTTTTCACCTGGGCTAAAGTGTTTACTGCAGTTTCAATCCAATTGGTGAAACTACCTGTTGATATATTTACCTCGGACCTTATGTCAGGTTTTAAGGATGCTAGGGTGGATTGCAACAGCTGGGGGTTAATATTCCACCAGTTGCGCCCTTTAATTGTCCTGAGGGGAATATGAGGACGAGGGATGTGATGGGTGGTAGTTACTACAAACAGGATGGCCTTATGGTCTGAATTGGCAGAACCTCTTGTAATTTCAGATGTGGGTTAGATGTGAAAATTCCGTCTAATGTGTGACCTGCCTCGTGAGTGGACTGCTTGACCTTCTGTTCCAACGAGGCACTGGCCATCATCTCTATTATAGATGCTGAGTCATGGTCTTCTAAATTTTCTAAATGATAATTAAAATCACCTAAAATAGAAAAATCCTCTGAATCAGTACTTGCTTCTATGATTGGGCTAATAATTTCTTCAAATTTGCTTTTCGCACCGGGCGGTCTATACAGTAGAGTTCCGTTGAACGTGTAATTGTCACTTAGGGTGATTCTGAAAGAAAGCAGTTCACAATCTGGGCTGCTTCCTGCAGGGGACCCTTTTATGGCCAGAGTATCTTTAATAATGATCGCCAAGCCTCCTCCCCGTTTATCCTGTCTATCATTTCTGATTATTGTGAATCCTGGAGGGATGGCTAAGGACAGTTAGAGATCAGAGGTACTGTCTGCCCAGGTTTCAGTAACGAAAGCCATGTCTATTTTGTGTGCTGTCAACAATTCTGCGAATTCTGTGTTATGTTTGACCAAAGAACGAGTGTTAATAAGCAAGCCTGAGACCATCTTGGGTAAAGGTGTTTGTTGGTACTGTTCATATTTTACAGTAGCACAAGTTTTTATTTTAGTAAAACAAAAATTTAAGGCACAGTGCCGACATGACTTGGGTTCCTTAAATATGTCGAGCTGCTGGCAGAGAAGCTTCGGATTGAAGGAGACCTGTGTCTATTAACTTGTTTTCATTGTTTTTATATTTTTAAATGTGATGAACAGTCTTTTTATTTCTTTTACAATAACCAAATAAAGTACTTATAAATGAACTGAGTCTGTTACTTGGATTTAACAGATTAAAGGCGGGATAGAGGGGGGAAGAGTCTAGAAAGTGTTATTTAAAGATAATCACAGTAAAGTGAGGTTTAGGATTAGTCAAAGGAGGGATAGAGGAGAGAAGAGTCTAGAAAGTGTTATTTGGGAGATCATAACAGTAAAGGGAGGTTTGGGATGAGTTAAAGGAGGGACAGAGGAGGGAAGAATCTAGAAAGGACTATTAGGGAGATCATGGTAGTACAATGACCTTTGAGATGAGTCAGAGTGAAGGTAGAGGATATATTGAGAGTGGTATAGGATGAGACATAGAGTAGTGCATTGGAGAGAGTTGAAGGCATGTGTTTTATTTCTACAGAAGGCGTAAAGTAATAAATATGTAAATACATAACTACATAGAAAGTTATACATGTAGAAAGAAATTAATAAAGAGATATAAAGTTGTATTATTTAAAGTGCCATATGTGCATGTATGGATAAATAGTTAGAAACTCAGACCTTCAAGTGTTGCTGTACACACAGTTCATTTGTTTGTGTATTTGAAACATTTTTTGGGGGGACATTTTATGTATGTTTCTGTTTATTTATTTATTTGTCTTTATATTTTCTTCAACATTTCAATAGTGAAGAACTTATAGATACAATTTGGACTCCCTGCTTGAGATTCTGGGCGGTTTCACCTGCCCGCACTGACTTTGGCGGCCCTGCTGAGGCGGGACTTCATACCCCAGCTTCCCCTGTGCTGAAGGAGTGGCCAGTAACGCGCTAAAAGCGCTGGATGTTCTCTATGGCATGGGACGCGCTGATCAAGATTTTGGGCCATTTCACCTGCCCGCACTAATTTTGGCAGCCCAGCTGGGGTGGGACTTTGTCCCCCAGCTTCCCCTGTGCTGAAGGAGGGGGCATAAATATGCTAAATGTGCTGGGCATTTCCCGCGGTAAGGGACGCACGCAGGACACACCCTGATGGGTGCCCGGGCCAAAACCAGGCAAAGACAGCTTGTCTTTACCCGTCATCACCAAGGGGAGGCTGGGTTGGGCTACCCCTCTTGGATTTTGACCTCCCAAACCCACTGTTATATCCTGGAGCCATTGTGAGACCTAATGTACTGTGTTCTACTATTGCTGTCTTTCCCCCCAACCCCTGTCTTTTAGTCCTTAGTCCTTTTGGCACAATGGGAAAGCAAAAAGCTGCCTCCATGGCCCCTGGGTCCTCCCAAGCACATTCCCATACAACCATTGACAACTCTTTGGTCCGGGCAGTAGACGTCATCTCTAAAGAGATCCAGTTGGCAGAATGGAAACTCTCCCTCACAGTTGATAATATTGTCTTGTTTCTTTTACCCTTGCCTCTTCTCCCTGCGGGACCTCCCATCGATGCTCTGGCTGATGGCCACGTTAGTGCTCACACCTCTAATGAAGGGAACGCAGATGCTGTTGACATCGGTAATGGGTCATGTGGTGGAGAAGCTTTAACTAGTGCTGAACCTGATATGCTCTCGCCTGGCCCTGGCCCTGTGGCTAAGCCCAGAAAAGGGCCATTGAAATCTAAGGCGGGGAACCCAAAAACTTCATTGCCAAGTAAAAAACAGCCAAGCATGGTATCCACTTTCTTAAAATCTAGCTCAGCCCCATGGGATAGCATTAGTGGTCAGCTCAGTGATCTACTTAATCTCAAACTTCTCCCCTTGCACAATCGCCTCTCTGCCATTGAGGAACACTTGAAAAACGTCATAAAAACGGCTAGGGATGCATACAAGGCCCACTAAAAGAGCAGTTAAGCATGAGAGTATGGTCAACAAGCCCAGCAAACTCAACCGGGATCATCACTAGGATCAACATTGGGGAAACACATGAAAGGGGCAACAATAATGATTAGAGAGGTATTGCATCTTTAGGCCCCCCTACTGGCCATAAAAATTAGGGGCACTCCAGTCCTGGTACCTTGCTGAATGCCATCAGCCACACCGCTGCAGCTGTGAACCAAACTTGCCCGGAATCCCTTCCTGTGATCAACTTACCACAAGCCTCTTGCCCATACGTGGTCATATTAGCCAATGCTCCAAACTTGTCCCCCGGCACAACAGAGTCAACGCTAGAACTAAAAAACATGGTGACACACTAAATCTATGACAACGTGTAATCATAACCTCCGTGAAGACATTATCCTCATGTGCAGAGTTGGGGGATTGGGCCGTTACCCAGAGAGTTCCATGGTGAATGTATAATTTTAAACTTTCTCAGGCCTCTGGTTGCAGGGGATAAACAATAAAAGTCATCCCACAGTTTTTTTTTATAAACATCTAGCCCTTACTACCCCACTTTCGTGTCTCGCGCTGAAATAACACGCGGACACGAGCTGGGGTTACACACGTCTTTATTTCTTAAACTCTTACCCCGACTGGTGCCCTTCGCCTCGCTCCTCCCTTCCGCTTCCTGCAATGCCTGACTCGGAAGTCACGGACAGGGTCAGGCATGGCGACACGACATCTCCCCTCTTTTTGATTTGTCAACTGTCCCATAGTCCTTCTTAGAGTTCCTCAATGAGTCGAGCCGGTCTCCGGATAATTCTCTGTGGCCGGCGAGAGAGACGCCTCTCTCTCACTTCGTTCGTGTCAGTCACGCTATGATGTTCTTCTTGATTATCCGTTTCTTGGCTCGATATGTCCATGTCCCAGTCCGCTTCACCTTCTCGAGCGTATGCCGCTGGATTGCACTTCTTGAAGTGTGACACATTTCTTGTGGTCCTCTTGGTTCCAGAGGCAGCTGTGATCATGGTCCCTCTTTTCTTCACCACTCGGAGAGGGTGGGCATATTAGCGGCTGTCAGCTTTGGTTTTCCGCTCTTGCCTCACTTGTACCCAGTCCCCTTCTCGGATGTCAGACACCTTGGCATGTCGACGGTTGTCAGCATATTCCTTCATTTTTGCTTTCTTGGTCTTGTTTAAGCCTGGGCGTAGTTCGCGAAGTAGCGCTACGCGAAGCTACGCAAAGTGCAGTTCGCACTACGCGAGCTACGCGTAGCACTACGCGAACTGCGTAGTGCACTGTTCGCAATGATTGCACAGTGCCGGATGCTTGTCCGCACTGTGCAATCATTGAAAACGGCATCTTGCACAGTGCGAGCTGTCTTTTACTGCCGCTCGAGTAGATTTTTACTCGAGCGGCAGCTTTCTCAACGCGGACTGGTAGTTTCTCATCGCGAGCGGTCGCGAGCATACGCGACCACTCGCAATGAGAAACCTGACCTCCCCGCGTTGAGAATCTCGCCAGGAGGTTTATTTTCCACGCTCGCGATCAGCAACTTGATGTTGCTGATCGCGAACGAGGAAAAAGTCTCGCCGGGATGTCATTTTGCTTGCTCGCGGTTGCCAACTTGACATTGAGGACCGCGAGCAAGCAAAAAATGACCGCTGCACTACGCTACGCTACGCTACGCGTGTTTGCACTGTGCTACGTGCAATTCGCGTTGTGCGAAGTAGCGCAAACTTCGCAAACTACGCGAGCGTAGCGTAGTGCTTTGCCCAGGGTTAGTCTTGTTGAGATTCACCAGTGTCTCGTGGTCCGAGGTTGGAAGTCTGGATTGTGTGACTGCATCTGAAGTCGGTATCCTGGTGCGCGGAGTTCTTCCGAGCATCAGGGTGGCAGGACATCTGTTGGTGGTGCTGTGTGGTGTGTTCCTATATGCTCGCAATACTTCATTGAGTGCTGGTTGGATGTCACGTTGAGTCAGTTCAGCTTGTTGTATCGTCTTCTTTAGGGTGGCCATAAAACGTTCGACCATGCCATTGGCTTGGGGCCACAAGGGAGTGATTTTTCGGTGTTTCAAATTCAGGTGATTTGCGAATTCTGTGAACTCATGCCCGTTGAAGTGTGGCCCATTGTCTGTCTTCACTACCTTGGGGATGCCCCATGCTGCAAACACTTCGTCAACGACAGGTATGACGACGGATGCTTTTGTGGATGAAATTTGGTGTGCAATGGGAAATCGGGAATATTCATCCATGATGACAATAACATATTTTCCGGATTTCAGCGGGCCGAAGAAGTCGACAGCTACTTGCTGCCACACACTGTCTGGGAGGTCAGACATCTGCAGTGGGGCATGCGGTTCTTCTCACCCAACTAGTTGACAGTGTGGGCAGTCTTGAAGTGTGGCTTCTACCATCTGGTCGAGGGACGGGAACCAGACCCTCTCTCGCAGTGCTTTCTTCGTGGCCACTATGCCTCTGTGACCTTCGTGTGCTAGATTGACGGTCCCTTGTCTTAGTTGGTGAAGAATGACAATCCTTCTGTCTCTCAACAGTAGCCCGTCAGCACTGATCGTGAGATCATCCTTGACATGTCTGAAGGATGAGAGTTCTTGCCTATTAATGGCGACATTGGTTTGCGGATCCTCCAAGTGTCTCCAGGAAGCTGTGCGGATACGTTGCATGACGTCTTGAAGTGTGGCGTCCTTGGCGGTGGCCTCTATAATGGCTTCCAGTGGGAGAGCAGGTGGGCGTGCTTGATCAATGACAAAATGAAGGTATTCTTCGGCTAGCGAGTTGCGTGTCTGCGTCAGCGCTTGAGGATGGCGTGATATGTAGTCCGCTGGATTCTCCGCCTTCCCCAGTTTGTGAATGATGGTGTATGTGTAGTCCTGCAGGCGGATCCCCCACCTCTCAATCCTTGGAGGACTCTTCGCTCGAGGATTGCCGAATATGGTGATCAGGGCCTGATGATCGGTAATGAGCGTGAAGTTTTTCCCGTAGACGAACAGATGGAAGTGCTCACATGCCCACACAACCGCCAGACTTTCCTTCTCAGGCTGTGAGTATGCTTTCTCCGTGTCAGTGAGGCTGCGGCTGGCATAGGCCACGATGTGACGCTGCTCTCTCTCATCATCATACTGAGCTAGAATGGCGCCAAGTCCGACAGGGCTGGCGTCGACTGTAATCTCAGTCTTTCTTCTGGGGTTGAAGTATGCCAGATGGACGGCAGAGCCCACAGCCCTTTTGATCTTATTGAAAGAGTGCTCGCAGGCAGTGGACCAGTGGAAGCTTTGCCCTTGTCTTGTGAGTTCTCGCAGCGGGTAACTGATGGTCGCATAGTTCTTGATGTATCAGGTGCAATAACTAGCCATGCCCAGAAAGGATCGAATGTCACTGACATCATGAGGTTGCGGAGTGTCGGCCAGTGCTGAGACTTTTTCCGGATCAGGTCTCATGCCGTCTTCGGAGAAGATGTGACCGTAGAACTTGAGGGTTGACTTGTGGAATTCACATTTGTCTCGGTTGAGTGTGAGGTTGGCATTGAGAAGGGCATGACACACGCGATCTAGGGCTTTGTCATGATCTTCGCGTGTTGCGCCAAACACGGGGATGTCGTCACTGTAGTTTAATGAGTTCGGGATGTGGTGGATCACTCGCCGGACTGCCTCTTGAAAGATCTCCGCCGCTGAAGAGATACCAAAGTTGAGGCGCTTGTATCTGAAGAGCCCCTGGTGTGTGGTAAATGTGGTGATGTATCTAGATTTTTCATGGAGTTGGAGCTGGTGGTACCCTTAATTGAGGTCCAGTTTCGAGAAAACTGTCGCTCCATTCAAGCGAGTGATCATGTCACTGATATGAGGTCCGGGATGCCTCTCTCGTTCGATGGCTGTGTTCGGGGCTCGCATGTCCACACACAGGCGCACTTTGATTTCATGCCCTCGTTTGGGTACAACTACTACTGGTGACACCCATGGAGTAGGTCCAGTTGACCTTTCTATGATGGCCGCTCTCAGCAGGTCTTGGAGTTCATCATCAACTGCTTGTTGGAGATGGAATGGTACTTTCCTATGATGTTGAGCCACAGGCGTTACTTGCTCATTGATGTGTAGTTTGACTTTGACGTGGGCTAGTTTTCCTAGGCCCGAGAATAGTTTCGGGAACTTGTTTATTATGTCTGGTGAGTCGTCAACTTTGAATAGAATCTCTACCATCTTCAGGCGTTCTGCTGTAGGTAAGCTGAGAAGGCAGTCAGCGGCTTCAGGGCCTTCTATTACGTGAATTTGAGCCTGAATTGTTCTGTCCTTGTAGGTCAATGATGTGGGGAATCGTCCGAAGCACGGCAGTGGTTCTTTGGACATCCACGTGTAGACGCGCACTGCGGCTGGTTCTAACTTCGGCTTCGGGCACATCCTCTCATATTCAGTCGTGCAGATGTAGTTGAGCGATGCTCCCGTGTCTAGAACAAATTTGGCGGAATGATTTCCCATTTGAATGTGTAACCGGGGGTATTTCTTTAACCGATCTGGGTCTGCCACCATGCACATATATTCATCACTGTCTTGCGATATGGGAGTGAGGGCGGACGATTCTCTTGACGTTGATCGTCGGGATCGATATGAAGTTTGTGACTGGGTGCTGGATCTGGACAAGCTCGTTGAGCGGTCCCTTCTTCCTCGCACTGCCCTTACATGGTGGCGTGGTCCAGTACTTTGCTTGGTCGGTCCCGCTTCTTTACGACGAGTTTGGCACATTGCCTCAAAATGATTGTCCCTTCCGCATTGGTAACATTGTTGTCCCATGGCTGGGCAGGGGCCTGTGTGAGGGTAGTCTAGGCCACAGCGATAACATTGTGGTGGTTGTTTGTGGGTGTTGCCGCTTCTGGTCCTACCATGGGACGAGCTTGTGGACTTTCCGGGTCTCCGATGATCTGGCCGACGTCTTGCTTCTGTCTGAGATTGTATTCGGAAGGCTTGTTCTCGTTTTTCCGTTTTGCCGGCTTCCATCTTTTTTGCGTGTTCTTCTGCCTGATCGTTTATTCGTGTGAGTTCCTCGATGTCGTCGAGTGAGTAGTGTTTCTTTAACAGCCGACGTCGTAGTGACTCTGATTAGCACCCTTCAATGATTCGTAGACGAAGCAAATCTTCGGTGTTAAAATTATCAAATTCGCAGTATTGTGCTAGGCGCTTTAGTCGAGAAATAAAGTCGCCCATGGACTCATCTCGTTCTTGAGACGCAAGGTTGAATGTATAGCGTTCATAATCCAAATTGCGTTTGTGAAGGAATTTTCTGTTTAAGGCTTCTCGCACGTCCGCATACGACACAGCATTTGCTGGAGGTAGTTCTTTGATAATCTGTCCGATGTCTTTACCCACCAGGTTCCGTAATGCTATGAGATGATGGTCAGGGTCACTGACTTGTGAGCCCTTCATGAAGTCTTCAAAGTCTTCTATCCAGCTCTTCCACTTGGGACCCATGCTATTTCCAGAGGTCAGTACCAGGGGTTCGGGGGGACGCAGGAACGATACCCCCATCAATATGGGTCCATGTGGCCTAGCTTGGGCCGGACCTGGCAGTGCGTTTTGTGTGGTGTCAGGCTGAGTGGTCATGATGAGGTACTGTTGGCTTCACTGCTTGTTCTGACAACCCACAGCAGCGTCTATGCGGCTTCAAAGTATGTTTTTGGCAGGCCCAGGGGTGCTTTCTGTTCTTTGCCTGACTTTAAGATGGCCGCCGGGCTGAAGGCAATGTTTCCTTATGAGGTGTTCCTGAATTCAAGATGGCCGCCGAATGCGACCTCTGTGTACCGGTTTTAATGACTGGGGAATCACTGTTCTCACCCCAATGCTGTGCACTGTTCATTCGGCTGGAGCTTCAGGGGCTTACTTGACAGGGCGCTCTCGTTGTGGGCCGGATTGTGAGCCGATCTGCCTTGCGCACTCACTTTGGTGATGACGCGCTCTGGCTTGCAGCTGCAACAGCCTTCGGGCAGCGTTCTCTTCACGGGTGGTTCCGGGGGGGGTGTCCTCGCATCCCATCCTCGTCGCCAGGTTTCGTGTCTCGCGCTGAAATAACACGCGGACACGAGCTGGGGTTACACACGTCTTTATTTCTTAAACTCTTACCCCGACTGGCGCCCTTCGCCTCCCTCCTCCCTTGCGCTTCCTGCCATGCCTGACTCAGAAGTCACGGACAGGGTCAGGCATGGCGACACGACACCAACTGCTTAATGGAAGTCAACCCCAATGCCGACCCCAATATACAGACCAGCCCCTGTATGGGAACAGATTTGTAGTCCTCTCTGGCCTGGAGGATAATGACAAACAAAACAAGAGGGAGCGTGACTGTGTCATGGAACCAGCGAGCAAAAATTCTGCGCATCTAGACAATACACTCCCGAACCATATGCTCACCCTCCCACCTCTGACAACCCGGTGCAGCCTAGGACCTTCCAGCATACTGCCAAACCCTCACCCTGTGTCTTGCCTGCTTAATGCTGCACAAGGCCCTAGTCCAAAGGGCAGCCATGCTTTAGTCCTTAGCCCAACTGTGCCTGTGGTCAGTATTGAAGGCCAGGCAGTACCTCCCCCCAACCATGACAACACTAAACTGACATTTCTCAGCTGGAATATTGCTGGCTTGTCTTCCAAATTATTCATAGAAGATTGGCACACTCTGGTAAAGACCTGCAATGTTGTTTTCTTGCAGGAAACATGGGTGCGGGATGACGTGTGCTTTGATGGGTACACTTGCTTCAATCTTTCTGCAACCTCCTACACTGCAGGACGAGCGAAGGGAGAGCTGGCTGCTTGGTTTAAAGTAGGCATTGGATGCAAAATATCTCCAATACTGACAAAAAAGGAATCCATACTGGCTTTCGACTTAAGGTGGCGCCCGAATGTTGGTATTATAATGGTACATTTTTATTGCAATTATTGTTCTGGCAGGAACAATTAGAGCTTCCATGGGTTATTTTCCCTGGTAGAAAAACCTAGTTGAGAAGCATGCACATTCACGAGGGCTATTTAATGTAATACTGGCTGGCGACTTCAACGCAAAGGTGGGAACTTTGCCTTCCCTTTCATCTGCAAACTTTGCTCCAGGCATGGATGAACCAAGCAGTGAGGGGGAACAAGATGCTATGCACGCCTTCTGATGTCACATGACGTGGAGAGTGCTGTCTCCGCTTTGGCAACCTCAATCACCCCAGCATAAATTAGGAGAGGGTGGCTCAGTAATTGATTATGTATTTGTTTTCCGGAGTATGCACCCTCTTATCCTAGATGCGATGGTTCTACCTGCAGTATATAGCGTTCATAAACCTCTAGCCCTCACTGTTAACATTACTACAAAGGGCACGAGAACCCGCAAGGGGAGTCGGCAAAAACTGACCACAAAATAAGCAGGATGCAGGCTTGTCTGGCAATCTGCAGATAAGAAGTTAGTAATGGGTTAAACAAGTATTTGTACTCTACATCAGTAATGAGACATTGTTCACGCCAATAGGTCAACCTCTTTTCAATATATCTCATGACTTCATACAAGGTATTACCCAATAGTCTGATGTATGTATGTTCATCAGCTAATTGCCTGTCAATTTCATCAGTGTAGTCCTTGTTGCACATCAACACTATATACCCCGCTTGTCAGCCTCCTTGATGGTATCCCAGAGATCTATACTATAACACTATGGGGCATATTCTCAAGGATCTATCGCCGAGTTATCGGCACTTTATCGCAGCCAAAGTCGCGATAAATTCATCGCCCTATTCACAAGCTGGCGCTAACAGCCCATAACACCAGTTTACCTGCGAAAGCAGTCGCAAAAACATCGCCACAGATGACCCCGGCAACTAACGCTAATGAGATGCAGAGTAGGCGTTCCCGTGCAAAAATCCGCGACAACACCACTCGACAACATTCTCAACGACCAGCCAGATCGGTGATAAGATCACAAAACATGCGATAAGGCACGTTAGCAGCAGGAAATTAACACCTGCTCTTACCTGGTGTAAAGTCGGACGACAACCGGCACCAGACAAGGGAGCACAGCCCATAGCCACACATGAAGAACAACAGATGCCCTGGAGCAACCGATCATGCAGCCCAGAGCCGCAATAGGCCAACAACACCCACCGCCACCACTCCCAGGACCCCCCCTCCGGGGCCCCACCCCGGGCACCCCCCACCCCCCCCCTTTGGACAGATATTGCACATCAACTCCACGAAATCATGAACCAAACAAATCGCCTGAAGTCGCACAATCACAGCACCTAACATACATATGTGGTCAGAAAAAGGGAAATCATACATTCATATCATAATATCCAAATAATACGTTTATTACAGAATAAAGCAAAAACAACAATTCTGAAGAGGCATGGCGGGTCTTCTCAGGACATTCTGTAAGTCACAGCCTGCAAAACAGAAATCTGGATAAGAAGGTGTGCCATGCGCCCATCAAAGTACAGAGAGAGAGAGCGAAAGAGAGAGAGAGGGATAGAGAAAGAGAGAGAGAGAGAGGAAGAGAGGGAGAGAGAAAGAGAGAGAGAGAGGGAGAGAGGGAGAGAGAAAGAGAGAGAGAGAGAGGGAGAGAGAAAGAGAGGGTGAGTGAGTGCCAACACTGCGGACCTAGGCCTCACTGCTCACCTGCTGCCACCGGTGTGTCTCCAACCACGTGCCGGTATACACTGCAGTCCCCCAGGTCCCTTATCTGAAACAGTGTCCAGAGACATGAATGGCAGAGTCCATACAGTTGCACACGCCATCATCGCTTGCCCGCCCCTGCGCACACAGGCTGCTGCACCCCAGCCCCTCCCGCCGCCCAGCGGTGATTGCCCGCCCCTGCGCAGCCAGGCCTCACTGCTCACCTTCCGCCACCGGCGTGTCTCCAAGAGGGCCCACCACGCTCCGGTGGGATCTCCAAGCCGGGGGCCCGCGACCATGGCACCCTCCACATCATGCAGCCCGCACCGCGGGCCACCAGGTCACACACCTGATTCTGGGTCTTGATTTCGCAATGGCAGAGACCACATCAGTGCACACGGCATCATCGCAGGCTGCACACCCGCTCAGCGTTTGAGGTGCCACTAACTGTGTGAACCATGAGGCAACGCCACGTGGCGGGAGGCCCGCACTGCCCGCTGGCTCAGGCCTACACTGCGGTCCAGCAGGGCTCACACTGATCCTTGCCAGTCCGGACCGCCAGGACGGCGCATCATCACAGGCTGCACACCCGCTCAGCACTTTAGGTGCCCCTATCTCACTGCACCGCAAGACACCGTCCCGTGGCGGTGTGCCTGTGCCTGCCGCAGTGTAACCGGTGCCACCAAGTCTGTGCACCGCTAGCCATGGACCCTTAATGATTGAGTTCCGTGGTGCGGATGCCATCATGTCACCCCCGGCACTGGGCAATGTGAGGTGGCAGGGCCCTAGGCCCTCATGCATACATGAGAACTACACGAAGACACCCAGTTAGAGAGTGGAAATGGCGTCCAGCACGTGCGCCAGGCTCTTTTTATTGGCAGGGTCACATGTCCTGTGACGCCTGTGCTGGATGGGTGTGGTGTGGGTGTACACCAGCTGTGAGGGAGTGGCTGTGGCATGCTGACAACTAGACCTGTGAGCTGCAGATCCCTACAGTGAAGACCTGGGACATGTGGCGTTGTCGTCCCTCCCCGTGTGCGTAAGCGGAGTGGGCTGTCCTGGCGTATGCCAGTCCAGCGAAAGGGTGTGAACAATGACCCCGGGGCTCTGGGCGTGGTTCCATCCTGGGCTGGACAAGGAAGTGACTAATGGATGTGTCTCTGTTGTAGTGTCGGCACCACCCGGACCGCAATCGGCAATGTGTCACCCTGTGACAAAAGTCCCACAACATGAGCAACATGGACGTAAGGGGGAATCACTGACCCTACATTCATCCATACTTCCACACTTGAAAGATCATAGACATGACACATCTGTGTAAATATGAATGTTTATTGCACATTCAGTGGAGTGTTGCAGCTGGAGCAGTACAGGGCCATGCCAACCCCACTTTACATTGTTGGCCCGTAGAGGGCCACCCAAAGTCCTTCAGGGAATGACAGGTACATCAGGAGAGGAGGAGTTCAGTCCGCAGTCTGATAGCTGTGTCATTAGTGACCAAACAGAATATGGCAGTCCATGTCGAGGTCCAAGGTGAGTGTCGCAGAGTGCATTGGGGGACAGTGGAAGGTGATGATGCAGAGGGCAGAACCAAGCAGAAACAGGCCACATGGCGGAGATGAATGCTACTGCGTCCTTCTGACCACGAAGGCAGATTCATCCGCATCTTCGTCCTCTGCTGTTGCATGTGCCTCACATGTGGGTGGTGGTGTTCTGTCTCCAGCACAGTGTGGCAGTGACATCTCAGGGGCTGGAGATGTGAATGGGGTGGTAGCAGCAGCATGCATCAGCGCCAGGCCTTGTGGCAGCAATTCCATGAGGAGGGTCTTTAGGGCATTGAGGGACCCAGCTACCTCTCGCTGGTGTGCAGCCGTGGCAGCCGCTCTTTCCGCCTGCGTCCGCTCCATGTTCTCCATGATCCTCCGCATGTGTCCCAACTCCCGGGCGAGATCGCTGGAGGCACTCTGACTAGACAGTCGTTCTTGTCGCAGAGTCAGGACTCTAGCGATGTCAGCCATGGTCCGTTGGAGAGCATGGAGCGGACTGTGGGTGTCCGTTAGGGACTGTGAGTGGTCCCTGATGGGACTTAGACACCCACGTATGGCGTCTAGTTTGGCTGCCATGCGGTCGAACCCCACCTGCACCTGTTCAGCCAGCTTCTCCTGGCACCCCAACACACGGCGTTGGAAGGCCATGTGTTCGTCGTGGGGATACTGGGAGGCAGCCGTGGTGGTGGGTGCTGCCTGCTGTGTGTTCTGTGCAGGGGGTGGGTTCTCCTTGTGGCAGCTGGGCTGCCCTACTCCTGGAAGTGGGCTGCGGAGGCTCTCCACGAGCTGTTGGAGGGCGTCGGAGTCGAAGGTGTGGTCGTCCTCTTCGTCATCAGAGAAGGGAGGTTCGGACTGCTCCGCAGGAGGTGTTGGATTTCCCCCTGCAATGTGAAGGGGAGATGCAGTTTAACATTGTGTTCACATGTATGTTGACGCATTGTACATGTTTACATTCAGACTGCATGACAGTGTACATTGTGACTGTTTGGGGGAGCTGCCTATTTGATGCGGGACAGTAGACATTCTGGCTACATCACGGATGTGTGTTTGTACTTGTACATTGTCAACTCACATTTCCCTGCAATGCCAAATGTGATTGGCCAGTTTCTACACACATGCGGCACCAGTTGTGTCCTCTGTTCTGTTGTGGACATGTTGCGGTTTGTACCACATCGTTGTCAATGTTGATGTGCTCTGCATGTAATGTGTGTGTGCCGCATTTTGGGGAGTCGCCCCTGCAGCTCTGATTTAGCTGCCCCTTATCCCTTACATGCGGTGTGCCTTGGGCTTCTGTGCTTATGCGGTGCTGAGATGTTGCATACCTGTGTGCATTGGTCTCTTGGTGGGAGTTGGGGGTCTGGGGCATGGTTTGTCCGCAGATGTGCTATGCTTAATTGTGCATGTGTGCCATTGTGCCCATCTCCACCCTTCCCCCCAGTCCCTGGTCGTTACTCACCCTGTTGCTGTTGTGTCCGGTCATGTTGAGCAGTGTCCGGTCCCCCAACTCCTGCCACCGTCTCCCCACTGATGTCTGTGGACACCATTTCCTCCATCTCGTCCAGCTCCTCCTGTGGCGCTGGACTCCCACCTCCAGTCTGCATTGCTGCCTTCCGGTTGTTTGCGAGTTTCTGCTTGGTTTTGCGCTTCACATCATTCCAGCGCCTCTTGACTTCGTCCATTGTCCTCCTCAGCACTCCGACTGCATTCATCTTGTCCACGATGGTCTGCCATATTCCATTTTTAGTTACCAGTGACACAGTGGAGGTGACGAACAGTGGTTGATGGTGTTCTATCACCTCCGTTATCAGGATCCTGTTTTCCTGCGGACTGAACCGCTTCTTCCTACTCTTCTTGTCCTTGCCCTTCCCTGACCCCGAGGTCACAGGCTGGTCCTCCGGGGGGCTTGTGGGGTTCTGGTTGTCCTCTGTACTTGCTCCAGATGCCTCCATTGGGCTTTGCTGTTGTTTGGCTTTTGTTTGTATGTTTTTTTTCTACTTTTATAGGGCATTTTCCCGCATGACGCGTGGAAATTGCAGGCCTGTGGCTGGTTTTCGCAGATTTTTGTATAGCGATTGGCGTCATCGCTACTATTTTCGCGTTGGGGTTTCGCGTTTTTGCAGCGTCGCGTTGATTTTAACGCGTTCATTTGACCCATTATTGTGTGACTATCGCATGGTACCGCCGTGTTGGGAATACCACGTTAACACGGCGTTATTTTCCCGCGATGGACTGCGATGTGAAGTGTTGCGTTAAGCTGATTTTGCGGTAGTTATCACACGTTCTTGAGAATATGCCCCTATGTTTCTATAGTGAGGGTAGGCTTAGGCAAATCTGTCTTTCAATATGACAGGGCTTTTCATTGTGTACAGTCTGTTGATTATGATAATCACATTTTTGACCTGTATATGCCGTTTAATTGCAGCACAGTTATTACAAAATATAGCACAATCATTTCAATAAATATTGTAAGCTTTTTTTGTGTCTCTTTTCTGTTTATTGTGGCTATGTATGAGTGAGAGAAAAAAGGTGATGGCCTACCACCACGATCCCTGAGAGGGTCTGGAATGTTGTGTGTTGGGGTGCCAATTTACTTGTTTCTCTGGAAAGGTTGGGAGAGCAAGTAATGCAATATGAACTAGCCTGGATTTGGGCCCATAGTTACTG
This sequence comes from Calotriton arnoldi, assembly GCA_963921515.1. Lineage (NCBI taxonomy): Eukaryota > Metazoa > Chordata > Amphibia > Caudata > Salamandridae > Calotriton > Calotriton arnoldi. The sequence goes on along the minus strand of CAWUFW010017330.1, from coordinate 63,061 downwards.
ATGTGGTATGGTGACTCAGTTACTACATACTGATATTCTGTGGTCCCAGGCATAGTTCTTTTTCTAAGCAGAATCCCTGCAACATGGTGTGTCATAGAGCAGAGTGAAGTGGGGTGTCATTGAGTGGCGTTTTGTAGAGTGTCTTAGAGTGGAGTGGAGTGGAGTGCTGAAGAATGGAGTGGCATGTCGTAGAGTGGAGTGGAGTGCCATGTCATAGAGTAGAGTGGCACATCATAGAGTGGCGTATCATAGAGTCGAGTGGCTTATCATAGAGTGGAGTGGTGTGTCATGGAGTAGAGTGGAGTGCTGTGTCATAGAGTGGAATGTCATAGAGGGCCCGATTCCGATCTCGGTCAGAGAGCCCACCGAGAGCTGTTCGTAGGCTTACCTTCCGACCGACTCGTCCCAGGAGCCGGACAGTCCGGCCGAAGCAGTACGATGCGGAAATGTGCTGAATTCCCGACCGACACGGACGCTCAGATTCCATCCACATATTTCCGACCGAGCCGGATCCGTAAACGCCGAATCGAGTCGCACGGAACCATTTTCACTGCAGTTTCCGGCCGAGCTAGTACGATGCGTACTTCGTACACGCCGAACGGCTCGTCACGCACGGCACGTCTCAGCATCCGGGAAAACTGTATAAAAGGTACGATTCGCGCCAGAACACGATCCACGGCTACAAGACGGACCAGCTAGCAACGGATACGAGACGGAGCAACAAGCAGCGTGTAGGAGACGAACACACCATGAATCCCATCGCGCAGGTCATACCAGTCCTGTACATCTATGCCCGGATGAGGAACAGACGCACACGGCGCAGACGGTAAGTCAGACACCCACCACACAAACAAATGACACGTACCTGCCCAATGTCACACACACCCAGGGGGTCCATATCCGGTCCACTAGCAACAGGCCACTATAGGGGTTGCATGGCTATCACCAATACCATACCCACCCATAGGGGACTTGTTGCCTATCACTACTGCCACCCCCACTCATAGGGGTCTCTTAGCCCATCACTACTGCCACCCCCACTCATAGGGGTCTCTTAGCCCATCACTACTGCCACCCCCATACATAGGGGGGATGTTGCCTATCACTACTGCCACCCCCACTCATAGGGGTCTCTTAGCCCATCACTACTGCCACCCCCATACATAGGGGGGATGTTGCCTGTCACTACTGCCACCCCCACTCATAGGGGTCTCTTAGCCCATCACTACTGCCACGCCCACTCATAGGGGTCTCTTAGCCCATCACAACTGCCACCCCCACTCATAGGGGTCTCTTAGCCCATCACTACTGCCACCCCTATACATAGGGGGTATGTTGCCTATCACTACTGCCACCCCCACTCATAGGGGTCTCTTAGCCCATCACTACTGCCACCCCCATACATAGGGGGTATGTTGCCTATCACTACTGCCACCCCCACTCATAGGGGGTATGTTGCCTATCACTAGCAATATCCACATTCATAGGATGTGTGACGCCCCACACATCCATCATACACTAACATAAGGAATGAGAGCAAAATACATGCCCCCTTACATCATGACCATAGTGTGTAGTCTGTGTCACATGCCTACAGCAGTGAACATTACTCCCAACATACAATGTAACTCACAACACATGTGTTTTCAAAAGCTGAGTGTGGGCCACACAAGTCAAGCATCACATGAGCACTGTGCCAATGGGCTCTAACCACCCATCACTGTAGTGAACAGAAGGCAACTGTGGGGTTCTAAAATGCTGCACATCGTGAGCATCATCACAGTGACCAAAAGGTAAGTGTGGGGTTAAAAACACCACCATGTAAGGGACATTGTGGTAATGGGGTCTAAACCCCCCATCATCACAGTGACCAAAAGGTAAGTGTTGGCTTAAAAACAACAGCATGTATGGGACATTGTGGTAATGGGGTCTGAACCCCCATCATCACAGTGACCAAAAAGTAGGTGACACCATGTTAAAAGCTGAAAATGCCAAACAGCATGTATGATTCCTGATCCCAACACATGAAACACTTTTGTGGCAAAGTAGTGGGTGTGTCCCATACCAACAGAGATGTGCTGAGGCAAATAGTGCAGTGCACCCAAAACATATCCTCAGACATGTGCAGCAAATCATCACCCATGAGGGACGACAATGCATACATTGGACAATTACACACAATCTGAAGTGACCACCATAATGTATATACATATACCTCCACAAATGGACACACAAATCAAGACATCCTGTGGAGACTGTAGGTGTCAGGTCACACACTCCCAGAACATTGCAGCAATGGACCATACCAACCAGGATGAATGTTCAGTCTGATGAGATAGGGCTCCCAGGGACAGCAGGGCAAATCACACAAACAACATCCAGCCAATGGCCCACAACAGCTATACCAATGCACTGGTGCTGATGCACAAACACAAACAGTCAGCCTCACACTGCACATCAGACACGACATGTGTTTGTGTGTGTCTCTGTGTCCCCAGGCAACTACACAACACATGAGGGGGGCTGAACTACAATGACACCAATGTGGACACAGTGCCATACAAAAGTAAGCTATGAATTGGGCACCCCATAGTGGCCAATCAGGCTCTGTAAGATGAGAGGGATCCCAACAGACATATCTGACACAAGCTGGAATGATCAGCAACTAAAACAGCAAGAGACAGACCCACAACAGCACCACCCCCAGGGACCCTACTTTGGGGTGACACAAGACTGTATGACAATACCACTGTGATGACCAAGGTAGATGTTGCACATACTGTGCAGCACATACACCTGTGCCACCTGGGGCATGTGACCACACCCACAAACTGCCATCATACATACACAAACACAAATCCCTGGACATGGCCTGTAATACAAGGACAATATGGTGATAGGGGCCTATACAAGTGATAACTGTCAGTTGCACACTCCTAACACCACACACCTTGATCTGCACCAAGGTGCATCTGCGAAGACCACATGGACTGGTGATACAGCATATGCCCACATGACAATCGCAGGGCTGGTGGGGGGCAGCTAAGGTGCACAAACTCATCACACATGGACAGTCAACATCCCTCGTGGATGTCTGACACAATGCACAGTATGCAGTACATGACCATGATGTCAAGTGTACCTGAATATTTGGGATACATGCCACAGTCCTTAAACCTGAGACAATGAAAAGTAATATTGTCCCCTCTGCCAAACTCGGTGAGGATCTCTCGGTCTTCTTCCAGGAGAAGATCCAAGACATCTACGCAGCATTTCCTGAGACGGAACTATCAAATACATCACGGTCCTTCATTTTTCCAACTAAAACATGGTCTGAATTCAGCCCTCTTGACTTGGATACGTCCCTTAAGCAGTTGGAAATAACTAAATCCGGGTCCCCACTGGACCCCTGTCCGACCAGGCTCTATACAATTTTAGCACCACTGCTTAACCCTGCCCTAAATCAGCTCTGGAACACCTCGTTGGAAACTGGCATTTATCCTTCATGTTGGAAAATTGCTGTTGTTCAACCGATTCTTAAGAAGGAGAATGCAGATCCTGCAATATTAAAATTTCTTAGACCTATCTCCCTTCTACCAGCACCTGCTAAGATCCTTGAAAAAGTAGTGCAGAAACAATTATCCATGTTCCTTGAAACAAATAAATTACTCCATGACTCTCAGTCGGGATTCAGAGCAGGATATAGCACTGAGACAGCATTACTCGAAGTGGCAGAAACTATTCGGGAGACAATGGATAAGGGGAATTGTGCAATGCTGGTGCTACTGGACCTGTCGGCGGCATTCGACACGGTTTCACATAAGATCCTCTTAGATAGGCTCAGACAATTGGGAGTCATGGGGACCACCCTAGCTTGGTTCAGATCCTTCTTAGAAGGTCGCTCCCAGAGAATCCGGCTACACCCGTACACCTCCAACTCTCGCCCTTTGATCTGTGGAGTGCCTCAGGGTTCGGCCCTCAGTCCGACCCTTTTTAATGTCTATCTCGCTCCCCTCGCCTCATTGATAAAGCAACACGGTGTTGATGCTGTCTCCTATGCGGATGACACGCAGCTCGTGTTCTCTTTCCAAGATCATTCTGAAGCGGCATTCTCAAACTTTAGGCAATGTCTTATGGATATCTCCATATGGATGACTGTAACTGCCTAAAGTTGAACACAGAAAAAACGGAGGTACTTTTCTTCAATAAGCCCTCCCCTCCTTTATCCGACCTTTGGTGGCCCGCAGAACTCAATCCCCCTCCCCTCCCTGTCTCATCCGCTAGAAACCTCGGCTTCAAACTGGACACTACTTTGTCATGCAAGACACAGATTAGCCATGTCTCCTCGTCCTGCTTTTGGAAGATGAAGGCCCTTCGGAGATTCCTTCACTTCCTGCCAATGGACTGCAGAAAAACAATAGTCCATGCGGTGATTACGTCACAGCTCGACTATGCAAACAGTCTGTACCTGGGGCTGCCAGCGTACCTGTTCAGGAAACTGCAAATGGTGCAAAACGCGGCAGCCAGGCTTATTAGAAACGTCCCGCTAAGGCACCACATCTCCTCGCATTTGCGCAGCCTTCACTGGCTGCCCGTCAAGAGAAGAACCGAGTTTAAAGCACTGACCCTGGCCTACAGAGCAATCAACGATATTGGCCCGCAATACCTCATGAAGAGAGTCCGCAAATATTATCAGTCAAGGACCCTTAGATCCAACCACCTTGAGCGCCTTATTATCCCCCGGTTTTCTAAATCCAGAATAGGAGGACAGTCCTTCTCCATTAAAACCGCAACCTTGTGGAACTCCATGCCGGACCACATTAGGAAAGCTAAGTCGGAACCTATCTTTCGGAAGGCTTTGAAGACTTGGCTATTCAGCCTCCCTTAGTACACAGTGATTCGACATTCTTAGCTCCCCCTCACCTTCATCTGTATCCGCTAGCGCCGGGACACCTCCGTTGGGGGTAGCTGTGCGCTTTATAAGCTTAAATAATAATAATAATAATAAAGTCCCAGGACAATGCAGAACCCAAGGAGACCCACAAAGAACACATGTTGACACCTCCCAACATTGCACCTCTGAAACTGAGGAGTGGGAGCAGGCACACACACGCACATGTGTCCCAATCACTGAAACATACCACATAGGCAACACTACATGATAGTGGGAACACAAAAGTGCCAAGGGGAATCCTGACTGTGTCATCTGCGTTTGCCCACAAACCCAGCCCTGACAGCAAACACACCTATGGATGACACCTTGATGACCAGTAATGTGCCATGCACCCACATCCCAGAGAACCCAGGGCGAAGATTTTGGGGGAACATAGGTCAACTCAGCAAGCATCACAAACAGGAACATCAGTAGGGATCCCAGCCTGTGTAGCAAAATGGAAGTGAACACACACAGACATGCTCACACAACACACACCTTGGGCTCAGGCAATGTCACGGAATTATACACTGCCATGAGGGGACTCCACTCCTGTGTAAGGAAAGCTGTGCCATACGTTGTCTCTGCAGGGCTCTATCATGTCAGCAGAACACTTGGTCACTCAGTCAACAATTAGCACAAAATGAAGGCTCTCGTCACATCAGCCTGGTCATGGGAGTGTCACCGAAATCATCTGCACAGATCCAACACACATGTATAGCAAGTTGCACTGATAACACAGATGAGTCCTTCCCCATTGATGCCCAAACTTGCATGTCCAGTGGAGATGGTCACACGGTCAGGGAAATAGACAAATTGAACAATGGCAAGCACAACAGATGTGCAGGGTGTAAGCCACAGATGTGATATTGCAAATAAAAGTAGGAAATCCCATTGCCAAATTTTGAAAACATGACACCCTCATATTGCTGCAAAGGATGACATGGATACACACCAGGATAGGACACATTCCCCCTGGACCACATGGGGTCCTGCACAGTAACACTTCATTTCCCTGATATCAAAAATCACCATCACTGCAGCAAGGGCATGGTTAGCATCATCAACATCATGTACATCTGAAGCCAATCCACTAGAGAACAGAAAGTAGCTTTATTCAGCATATGTGGGTGTAAAATTGAAAGTCCTGCAAAAACACAAAGGCCAATGGCCAGTCCATTAGTAAAGTCCGAACAGGGTGACAGTGGCAGATGTCACCCTTTGCTTGCCTGCACTGCTATGGACCAGGGACATTCCCCTCGGAGGGGCAAACGGGGGGGGGGGCAGGCCAGGCACCGCAGGGACAGGATCAGGGCTCACCAGAAGGAGGCAGGGAAGGGGTGGTGGGTGCTGGAGAGTCACTGACAACTGCAGTGGAGGTGTCTGACATGGTGTGTGCCGGCACAACTGGGGGGCATGAGTCAGATGGTGTGGGTGCCGGCACGACTGCAGTGGGCTGGGCAGATGGAGTGGACAGGTTCCCCACTGCAGTGCCCAAGTCAGACGGGGTGGTAGTGGACTCCACTGCAGTGCCTATCTCCAGGGGAGTAGAATGGGGTTCAGGTAAGGTGGGCAGGACAGAGGGGGAGGACACGGTCTCCACACCAGTGGCACAAACATGCGCAGCGGGGGGTGTGGGGCTGGAAGAGCAAGTGGTAGGGGGAGAAGGCCGGATCATTTTGGGGATGGTGTATCTGTGGGTGGGGGAACCTGGGGCAGGGTGTGGTGGGGGAACCTGTGTAGTGGGGGCCTGAGGGATGGAGGAAGGAGACTGTGTGGTTGAGCTGCAGGGCGGTGGCGGGGTCTTGCTCTTCCGGGTCCGGGGGACTTGCGGGTGGGGGCCTCAGTTTGTCTGTGCCTGGGGGAGGGTGTCCGGGGGTGAGGGGCACTCCCTCTGTGTGGGTGGACTTCCTCTTCCCCTGTATGCTGGATCAGCTGGATCGGAGGGGAAGAGGCCGAGGTCACAGAGGAAGAGCTGCTTTGTAGGTGGGGTTGCAGGTGAGGCAAGGGAAGGGGTCTTGGAGGGAGAGGTATCGGAGGACTGCGGAGTGACTGTGGATGCCTGTGTGTGTGTCTGTTCCCCATCCCCTGTGGGTGTGGTATCAGTCCCCTAAGGATGCTTGCGTGCACGTTTTGACTTTGTTTTGGGTGTTTCTGTGCTGCTCGTGTCTGTGTGTTTGCGTGATTGTGCAGGTGTGCATGTGCTTGGGACAGGTAGGGTGCTAGGAAGTGTGGATGGGGCAGAGGTAGGAGGGGTGAGGGACTGTTGGAGGAGGGACACTGCTGCCGTCAGGGAGGAGACCATGGACTGATTGCTCCTCTGTAGGGCAGACATGCCCGATGAGATGCCCTCCATGAACGAGACCAGCTGTGTCAACAGAGTGGTGTGTGCATGGAGGACACTCAGCATTGATGTCTGCCCTACATGGAGCTGGCGGAGTAAGTACACAGACTCCTCACTCAGGGCAGCAGGGGACACAGGGGCAGGGGGTGCGGTGCCTCGCACGAAGGAGACACGCTCCCGAACACGGTAGCCTCCACGGACCTCTGGAATGGGAGCCGATGGGAGGGCGGTGATGGTGGTGGTGGTGGTGGCGGGGCCAGCCATACTAGCTGGGGTGTGGTGGCTGCTGACACCCGCCTCCACAAGGGAGTCATCCTCCGAGCTGCTGTGGTCCTCAGCTGAGGTGGATGGTGCTGAGGACTCCTCGGTGTGGCTCCCCTCGCCCTCCGTGCCACTGGGTCCCTCCGACCACTCATCGGCTGCTGACCCAGTCTGGCTCTGCAGCTCCTCCTGGTCCATGGAGCTGTCCCCTCCTGTGGCCGTGGATGTATCTGCAAACAATTAGGGAAACAGACAAACATCAGTCACCTGCACTGACCGCACACACCACAGTAAGTACAGCACATTACAGAGCAAGCCCTGGCATCCTTAGTTGAACATTGCCAAAAGTGCTCACACAGATTAGGAGAAGCCAATTGTCAGTCTGATGGTCAACCATGGCACTCACATCCCTCCTGGCCTTGCACCCATCTGTCTGGTGCCTGTCGGATGGTAATACCCCAGTGTGGACACATGCACCACCTACACAGTTGTTGGACATTGCAGAGAACACGGTGAAGTATGTGAACATGCACACATCACATCTCTTGCCACTGAGTCAGTACAGGTGTCCGGATAAAGGGATGGCCAGAGTCTAATTTGAAATGCACATGATGCATACCAGCACCAGACACCATGATGCACCCATGTCCTGATAGTCAATGCCACAATGGGGTGCATGTAGCACATGTCACTCCCCTGCAGGATCACTCTTAGGAAGTTTAATGCCATGGCACAGGCATGCCTGCAAAGTCATACATCACTGTCTCCAGTCACATGGGCAGGGCAGCCAGACAACAACAGTCTGCACTGTGTCACAATCCTAGGTCATGGGGAATGCAAGTTCTGTAGCTGACAAGTGCACATGTCCATCCCCCACAAACCACATCATCTGAACTCTTATTTGTCCACGTCATACCAATTGGACATATGGGAGAAATGAAACACAACTCTCTGAACCTGAGCACCTCACAGTCTGCTGTGAATGAAAAACAGCTGCCTGAACTTCACGGTCGCATACACCAGTCTGCACAGTTAAGTGATCAAACACCTATATGTCACACAAGTTACGTCTCCTATGGTCACATCTCAGATGGCATGCTGAGCCCTAACCAATAAACACCCCAGTAGTCCTGACAATGAAGCCACAGCACAATGACACAGAGGCAGACACCTGAGGGAACATTTCACTGAGCACAACGTGTCAGCTGATACACGGGAGTGGGAGTACAGAGTGTATTGTATGCCCTGGAGTAGGCATGACTGTCCTGCTCCACATGAAAGAGGGATGAGCCCTGGACAGTAGGCAGGTGGCTAAGCATGTGTGACACACTTGATAAACATACTCCTGAGGCCCAAACATTGTTCCCACCCGCAGCATGGGTGTGTGCCAAATACCCCAGGCACATGTGGTGAGTCAGATCAGCAATTGGACCACATATCAAAGTTACACGCAGATTACATGTCAGAACTCAGGCATTGTGTAAGCAATTGACCCACCCATGAAGCCTACTACAAAGTTACGGGAACAAATGCTGTCCCCCACCTTGAGCTAAGCAAAATGCAAGAACACAGTACCCAAGTGACACAATTTCCTGACTGTAAGGGCCACACCTGGGTATCAGATGAGGAGTGGGCATGTCACAATTGAGGGACATGGGTCCTGGACCACAAGACTGATGTACTGTGGAAGTTTAACCAGGCCAGAGGAGGGCACATAGCATGTCAGACAAAGTTCACAGTGCAGTCATGGACTCACCCCCTCCTTGCTGCTGTCTGGCCTTCAGCTGCCCATCCAGGTCCGGGAAGACCACCGCCAGAATCCTGAGCATGTGGGGGGTCAGGGTCCGGTGTCTGCCCCTCCTGCGAGGAGGTGACAGCTTCATCTGGACCCATGCGATCCTCCGGGTCCAGCCCCAAAGGTCCTGCCACCTCTTCTGGCAGTTGCGAATCCGGCGCTTGTAGACCCCCACGGATCTTACTGCCCGGGCGATGGTCAGCCAGATTTCCTGCTTCTGGTGGGCATCAACCTGTGAGGATGACAAAGTGAAAAGTCCATTACCACACATGCAACTTAGTGGTGCAGCACACAGTCAGATATACATGTGGTAATCAACAAAGGCAAATGAGGTACAAAGGTAGTGCACCCATTGAAAGGGACAGTTGTCCTGCATTCATGACAGGGAAACATTGCCTGGGAATTAAATTCATTTAAAAAGGCACTTTTTCAGCAAAGTATCAGTTCAGTACATGTACCTACACACTTTTGGGGTTCAAACTACCCAGTGAGCATGCTAGCCACTGGTGTACACAATGCTAGTAGTGCTAGTCAGACAACATGCACAATAGAGAAGATATTGGACTGCACACTCACCTGCTCCCCTGGTTTCCCATACAGCTTGCTGTACTGTGGAAGGAGGCCATCCAGCAGGGCCTGGTTCTCCTCCTCTGTGAAGGCTGGGGCTCTCTCCACAGTACGTGCCATTGCAGTAGCCAGAGGATGCAGAGACAGCAGCAGTGGTATCAGAGATGTGGTCCTGTAGCATGTAGTGCAGGCAAGTGAGCTCTCTGGGGGCCAGCCAGCCTTATATCTGTGCTGCAGGGGCAGAATATGTCCCATGCATCCAAAGTGATAGGTCCAACACGTTTGCATCTCATGAACCTGGCCAATACATGGAATTGCACGACTCGTACACGCCTTCCGCATCGTTCAAAATCTCACCTTCATGACACCCTAGCATTTGCAACATTGTAGTGAGAATCCAACTGAATTTCCAGCACACGACTCATACAAGTTTTGAAGCCGCGTCCGTCTCCATGACAGTCCATAGCCAATGAGGGCGCACTGCTCGGGAACTAACTGTACGACGCGTATTTTGAAATTCCACACGCACCCGTCTCCATTATGTTCAATGCCCAAGCCGTGCATACGGCTCGGTCACTGACTGCACGACGCGTCTGGATACAAGTCACACGCACCCGTCTCCATACGATTCAATGGCCAAGCTGTGCGCACGGCTCGGTCACTGACTGCACGACGTGTCTGGATACAAGTCACACGCACCCGTCTCCATACGATTCAATGGCCAAGCCGTGCGCACGGCTCGGTCACTGACTGCACGACGCGTCTGTGTTACAGTAACCCGCGTCTGCCACTCTTGTTTTCACTGACTGACGGATGCCACCCTCAATCAATGTCCAGGGGCTCAGGGGAACACCTATGACAACACAGCCTGTGCCGCAGTGTATCCTAAGGCACATAAGTGTGCATTACCTGTGTGTGTATGGGGAGCTACATGTGATTGGTTGTGTGGTACTTGGTGGCTGGCGATCCCAGGCTGGGCACGGGTTTTGTGGGACATAATCTTTTGTGTGGTGTGCACATAACCACTTGTATGTGCAACAGTGCAGTACTGTACATCAGCCCTGGACGCAGTCCCAGGTAGGATGTGTGTATGACATGTCACATGAACCCTGACTCTTCAGTGTGATGGTATGTGCATCACAGGGTGATCCAGTGCCCCTATTGTGATGTACATCCACAATCTGTGTGCATGTTGTGTGAGATCTCTGGGATACCATGTGTCCAATGTGAGCCAGGCCACACATCCCATTGGTTCGTGCATGCACGTTGTTGGGGTGTGTGTCACAGACACCTATGTATGTCCTGATGAGACAACAGGGCACACTGCCTGTCGGAGACATGCTTGATGTGTGGCGTGTAAAAGAAACGTCACATCATGCCTGTGTATCTCCCAGTCAAGAAGCTGTGTTGTGGAGGAGATATCTGAACTCACTAGTCACTGTGGTCTTTGTGTGGTACGTGGCAACAGTGCAGATGTACTGTGACGGGGCCCATAGCTTTGTCACGGGACAACAGGGGACTTCTCATGTCCACATGCTGATCTATGATGTACGGTGATGGTCACGTAGGTGACATATGTGTCCATACCCTACGGCATACACCTCATGTTATTTAGTAATGTATTGATTTGTGATGGTATGTATTTCTGGGGCTTTGTGACATGGCTGGAGGTGGTGACAATCTATCTTTTGTCTTCTCTGTACTGCAGGGCACCAGCTGTCCATAGACCATTCCCTGACCTGGCAACGATGGTGGAACGTGACTCCATCCACAAGTACCGCTTCACCAGGCAAGCGATCGAGGATTTGGCTGGGCAGTTGGGCCCACATCTGCAACCTGGCCGGCCATACCCTACTGCGCTGACCCCCAAGGTGAAGGTGATGGCAGCTCTACACTTCTTTGCCACCAGTACCTTTCAGTACACTGTGGCTAGTGCTGGTGGCATGTCGCAGACCTTGTTTAGCCGTGTGCTTCGGGATGTGTTGGAGGCCATGTTACTTTTCCTGGACCTGTACATTTATTTCCCGAAACGCCACCAACTTGTAGACATCAAGGGTGACTTCTATGCCCTGGGGAGGATGCCAAATGTCATCGGCTCCATTGACGGGACACATGTGGCTTTAGTACCACCACAGGCACATGAGCTGCCATACAGAAACAGGAAGCATTATCACTCCATCAATGCCCTGGTGGTTTGTTTGGCGGACATGACCATTAGCCATGTGTGTGCACGTTTCCCTGGGTCTGCCCATGATGCCTCCGTCATGAGGAGTAGCCGCATCCCGAGGATGATGTCACAGATGCAGAACCAGCGTTCCTGGCTTGTCGGTGTGTACTGACTGTTTTTCAATGTGTATGTTTGGCAATGTTGTTTTTCCATCCTCTTCTCAACATCTTCTAATGTGCAATTGTCTGTATGTAGGTGACTCTGGATACCCCAACATGCCATGGTTGCTGACACCCCTGAGGAACCCTGTGACACCAGCCGAGATGCGCTACAACGAGGCACATGGTTGTACCAGGAGGGTGATAGAGCGGACCTTTGGACTCCTGAAAAGCCGCTTCCGCTGCTTGGATAGAACAGGAGGTGCCCTCCCATATGCCCCTGCAAAGGTCTGCAAGATAATCATCGTGGCATGCATGCTACACAACCTGGCAGTGAGGAAGGTGTTGCCTCTCATACAGGAGGACGATGACCAACATCCGCCACCTGTAGAGGATCCTGGGCTGGGCCACGATGCCAGTGATGATGACGATGATGGTGCGGGGGATGTCCGCTCACAGCTCATCAACAACTTCTCCTGAATGCGAGTATACAGTGATGTGTTGTCAGTGTGTTGTGTGTGCATGATTTGTGTGGATGGTGCACTGTTGCTGCTCGAATGAGGCTGTGTGCTACTTGTACATATGCCTGCAGTGATGTGCCCTTTCTGTTAATCTGTGGTCACAGTCAGGGGTGACATGACCACTGTGTTGTGATGGAATATCTTGAGTAAGGTTTACTGCATGTGTATTGTTGTCATGTGCTGTTGTCATGTGCTTAATCTTGGGTCTCATGTCTGTCATTCACCGGTTACTTTGGCTGTTTGGTCAACTGTGACCCCGGACACCACGACTCCTGGACCAGAATGGTAGTAGTCATTGTCCCGACAAGTGCTGTGCCATTCACCCCTGGACTTTTATTTGTGCACACTTGTTGACTGTGTGCCCACTGTCACATGAGATTAGCTTGCATCTGTGGTGGAATCAACATGTTGCAAATAGCTAATAAACCTGTACTTTGGTTTGTGATGTGCGTTGTCTGTCTCCACACCTCTTACGGACATTTACTTACTGTACCTGTGGGCTGGTTACCACTGAGTCAGGATGGGTGTGTAGTATGTGCATACCACTGTATTTCCTGACAACACTGGTGTTGGCGATGAGTTGGTCGGGCGTGGTGAGTATGTGTTGAGTTGACCTAGTGGTGTGTCTTCCACATATGTGGCACATTAGCCTGACTGACATGACAGTGTTCTCATCGCAGTACAAGTTTGCATGCACGGGGTTCTTCAGCACAACAACATCTACATGCCAATGACAACGTCTGAATCACCACAGAGTCACGTCTTGTGTTATAGTGGATTTATTGACAAACATGTGAGGATAGTGCTCAAGATTGGGAGTGCTGTACATTGGGATTAGAATCCAAAGTTCACAGATAAGTTGGAAGTCTTGGTAGATGAAATTTCCAGAGTAAAGTCCACAGTCCTTTGATACATTGGTTCAACTCAGAACCTCCATGTCATGTGGGAGAGTAGGGTGTCAGTCAATAAAGTGAACTGTTTGCACACAAAGGTCGATGTCAAGAACAGGTGTTGGGTTCCTGGGAGTTGGGCATGGCCATCACTGTCTCACTTCCCCCTTGGCGGACGACCCCTCTTCTTCTTACTGGGGGGACCCTCCTGGTCAGCCTGCAGCAGTGCAGGGGACTCTCCGCCAGAGTCCTCCTCCCTCCCTGTGGCAGTGGCAGATGTTGTTGCCCCAGATGTTGATGGCGCACAGGGAGGTGGGGTAATGTTGGTGCTGATCTGGCGGAGGCATGTCAATATGTCCCGCTGCACCGCTGTCAGTTCTTCGACAGTGTCCCACTTGGACTCCAAGCGGGCATAATGGGCAGCCTGCTGCTGTTGCATGTCTTTGAGGATCCCCACTAGCTGGCCGAACCTGGTACGCATCTATGATGCGTCCCAGGTGGGGGTCATCCTGCAGTCCCGCCCCCTCTGCAGGGCATGTCCTGTGCCTCCCACCCCTCCCACCACCCCAAGCCACACGGGCAGTACCTGTTGTGTCACGCACAGGTATCACAGGGCCTCCTTGGCTGTTGGTGCTGGTGTTGGCTGCACGGGTGCCCTGCAACCCTGTGCTGGTGTCATCCTGTGTCCCAGGTCTGTCCATGTTTGCAGGGGTGGTCTGTGTGGTTCCAGACGTTGGAGGGGTGGTTGCAAGGGGAGCAGATGGTTGTCCAGCTGGAGCTGCAGGATGACTGCTTCCGGAGGTGCCAGGTTCTTCGTCGTCGTCTGCCAAGGATGGAGACTGTTCACCACCGGAGAGGTCAGGGTCCACCAGAGTCTGGGACTGGGACTCTTCCTCATCTGCAGATGTGTCCCCAGAATCCCCTGTATTTGGAAGAGATACACAATGTTAGTGATGTATCCATGGACATCAATGGTTCATACCCATGACATTGGCCACTGTAGGTCACGCTGCGTGCCTGTAGATTGCATTGTCCTACGTTGTCACAGACAGATTGTTAGTTGTGTAGCACATTTACCTGCCACCCTGAAGCACTTTAGTTGGCGAGTCTAGCTGTGTGCCTGGCCAGCTAATGTCTTGCACACTTGACTGTACATGCCATTGCTACTCTGGTGCCATCACGTGCCTGACACAGGTGTCTCATCCCTGTCAACATATGTGCTTTGACGCTGGCATCCTTGCAAGTCCACTTAGGATCTTTTTCGAGCTTGGGGCATGTGTGATGTCAGTTCTTGCTAGTCTTTGTGCGTCACATTGGTGTGTCTGCACAACCTGATCACTGTCCAGTATGCCTGTGTTCTCTTGATTTTCTCTTATGTGTTGTCTGTGTCCCTAGATCACATCTCATTTCATACAGGTGATGGTGTCACTGTCGCTAATGGTGTTGGGGCCGAGTTTTGTAGTTGCTAACATACTCCACCATGTCACTGTCCTCCATGGTGATATGGATTGTGCACAGCAGCTCTCTTTATTTTCCGTACTCATGACAGTGATGACCAGAGGTGTGTGTGTGTGTTCTCTTGCTTCAGCTGTGTGTTGCATGCCTGCTCCAGTGCAGCCCAGGTTAGTCCTTGTGTCCACAGTGTCTATGACGGTGAGTGCTGTGTGGTGTGGATGATGCCTACGACACAGACCGACATTTGAGTGGTATGCAGCTCACAACGGCACCTGGTGTTGATGACACCATGCTACAGTGTGAGGTATATTGGTGGGTCCATTGTAATCACTGTCAGGTGTCCCCTGTCACTGCTGTGTCTGGAGTTGATGTGTGTTCAGTGCTCTGTGCTATGTCAGAATTTCAACAATTGTCATCTACAAGACACACCTTCTCACCCAGGCCCGGAGCCATCCCTGGAACACTGCATCCCCAGACGGTGAGTGTACACATACATTTGCAATGGCTGTGTGTGTGAATGGGTTCTGTTTGGTTGCTGCGTAGGTTAGACTTGCAGCAAACTGCTACATCAGAGCCATGTGTCATCCATCATGCCCTGGCCTTTAGTTTGGGTGTGACTGGTCCCAAGTGTGCTATTCGTACTCGCTGAGAAGGTGTGAGTTTGGGCAGCCTAGATGGTATTCAGCGTCATTGCAGTACCTCCTTCTCCCACAGAGGCCAGGCAGTACCCTCTGAGGCATGCTTCCCTTGCAGGGAGTGAGAGTTGACTTTCAGGATGTCTGTCAGTGGTGTCCTGTTGTTTGTTGGTGCACAGTTCCCAGCAGGGCCTTGTGCTCCCTACAGCAGAACCCAGTGTCAGCCATCTTGTGAGTACATTTGCACTCCCTGTGAGGTGTGCATGGGTCAGGGTGGGCTGGATGGGCCCTGTGGGTAGGGGATGTTGATCTGTGACTACAACTCCCATCATGCTTTTGGCTACACTCCCCTTCCCAGCATGTCCAACCTTCCTTCCTTCCTTCTGTCTCTGCTTCCCTGTGAGGTGGTGGAACTGCAATGGGAAGATGGCTGACAGTGTTGTCCTGTTGGTTGGTGCACAGTTCCCAGCAGAGCCTTGTGCTGCCCACAGCAGAACCCAGTGTCAGCCATCTTGGCAGTATTTTTCCAAAACCTGTGTGTTGAGCATGGTTCAGGGTGGACTTGCAGAATCATTTGGGAGGGGAACCACTGTCTGCGACTACAACTGACATCATGCAATTGGCAAAACCCACCTCCCCAGCATAACCACACTTCCTTCCTGTGAGTCAGCTTACCTGTGAGGTAGTGTGACAGTGGTGGCAGAATGTCAGACAGTGTTTGTTTGTGTTGTGTGCCACTGTCTTGCTCTATTTGTTAGTCGGTTTGTACATGTCATGACACAGTTCAAGGTTACTATGAGATAGCAGGTATTGTGTTACTGTAACTGGCATACACATCCAAGGACAACTTTCTTCAAGTTAATGTGGATTTGCTAACAGAACATGGTTTGACTGTCCCCTTGACAGTGATATGTGTATATAGCCACACAATATTGAGTATCTTGTTTGTGTACTCACCAGGCTCTGGTATTCCTCCTAATCCATGTACACTCTCCGGTGGTAGGATGGCATGCACCTTCTCCTCCCAGGACCTGAATTGGACTGGTTTGGCAGGAGGGCCACTGCCAGTACGATTGCTGAGCTCGTGCTCCTTCTTCAAGAGATTCCTGACCCTCCTGCGCACATCATACCACCTGTTCTTGATGTCTTCCCTTGTGCGCAACATTGGTGCTATTGCGTTCACTTTGTTGACGATCCTCTCCCACATCTTGGTTTTCTGTGCTAGGGAGGTCTTTTGTACCAATGTACCAAACAGATGTGGCTCTACCCTGAGGATTTCATCTACCATGAGTTCCAACTCACTATCTGTGAACTTTGGATTCTTCTTGGGGGCATGGTGCTGGGTGGTGGTGGGGATTGGAGTATGTGTGTGAGGGTGCAAGTGGAGTGGGTGAGTGTCTGTGTTTCTGGGTGTTTGTGTGTCTGCTTTTGTAGAGGTGCTAATGGTGTGAGGGTTGTGTGATGGGTGAGTTGTGAGTGTGTCCCTGTTGGCAGTTTGGTTGGGTTCCTTGCTGGGTGCTGTATGGAATTTGCAAAGGATCATGGTAGGGATTGGTGGCCTTTAAATAGGTGGAGTTGTGGGTGTGTCATTGTTGGCTTTTAAAAAAAAAATGTATTTATTGGGTATGTTGTTGCTTGTTTGGTCCTTTTTTTCTCTTTTTTCCATTGTGTTCTGGGTGCATGAAGGAGACGTTCTTCTGACCGTGACGGACGCGGATGGTGAGTCGTACGGGCTTCACCGAGCCTGTCTCGCTGAGTTTCTGCTGTGTTGTGTATGTGGCGTACGCGTCGGTCGCGGACGACTCCATTGCTGCAAGTCTCTGTATTCTGTGCGAGTCGGTCGTGCGGCTTGAGCTCCGTGCGAGTAGGACGTGCGGCTTGGGCTCCATGCGAGTCGGTCGTGCGGCTTGGGCTCCGTCCGAGCCGGTCGGGTTTCCCTCGTGTGGCATCGTACTGCGCGGCTCGTACTTCGCGGGTCCGTGTCGGTGGGATCCATTCCGGATGCGTGTCGGTCGGTTCGGATCGGAGTGTTTTTCCGGCCGGCTCACAGTTTTCCGTCCGGCTCGGTCGGACGGCTTGTGTTCCGTCCGAGTCGGTTGGAAATCACAGGCTTCGCATCGTACTGTGTGGGTCGTACGGCGCCAGTCCGTGTCGGTCAGAATTCGTTCCCGGTCCGTGTCTGTCGGTTCGGTTTCCGACCCAGATCGGAATCGGCCCCAGAGTGTCTTAGAGGGGCATAGAGTGGAGTGGCCTTAGAGTGGAGTGACAGAGTGGAGTGGCGTGTCGTACAGTTGAGTGGCGTGTCAGAGTGGAGTGGCATGCCCTAGAGTGAAGTGGAGTGGTGTGCTGTTGAGTGTTGTATAGTGGAGTACAGTGGCATAGAGTGGAGTAGTTGAGTAGAGTGGATTAGTGTGTCATAGAGTAGAGTGGAGTAAAGTAGCATGTAATGGCATAGAGGAAGTTGAGTAGAGCATCATAGAATTGAGTAGAGTGTCGTAGAGTGGCATAGAGGGGAACAGAGTGGCATAGAGTGGACTAGAATGTTGCACAGTAGAGTGACAAAGAGGGGGGTTGAGTGGAGTAAAGTGTTGTAGAGTGGAGTTCAGTAGAATGGAATTATGTGTCAGATTGGAATGGTGTGTCATAGACTGGAGTGGCATAGCTTAGAGTGGAGTAGAGTGGCATAGAATGGAGGGGCATAGAGTGGAGTAAAATGTTGTAGAGTGGAGTGTTGTAGAGTGGAGTGGCATGCCATAAAGTAGAGTGAAGTGGTGTGTCATAGAGTAGAGTGGAGTGGTGTGTCATAGAGTGTGGTGTTATAGAGTGTTGGACAGTTGAGGGGGTAGAGTAGAGTGGTGTAGCATGTTGTAGAGCAGAGTGGAATGGCATAGAGTAGCGTGAGGTGTCGTAGAGTAGAGTAGAGTGGCATGTCATAGAGTGGCATGCCATAGAGAGTCTTAGAGCGGAGTGGCTTGGAGTGGAGTGGTGTGTCGTAGAGTAAAATGAAGTGCGTGTTATAGAGTGGTGTATCATAGAGATCTTTAGAGCGGAGGAGCGTAGAGTGGAGTGGCGTGCAGTGGAGTGGCATGTTGTAGCATGGAGTGGCACAGAGTGTCATTTTGATACCACAGTATTTGTACTGGTCCCGGGGTACTAATACATCTAATTGGTTGGCCACAATCTAGAGAAAAGTGTTGTGGCCGCCATTACAGTACTCGGTCCCCATATTCAGAAATTAGACAAAAACATATAAAGGTGTAGGATAGAAAACTATGACCCCCTGGCACTTGAGAAGGTGACCGAGAAGGACCCTCCTAGGGCCATAAAACTAAAAAATAAAAAACGTTGGGATGTGTTGTGTGTACCACAGTACTATTGCATGAAACAGCACAACCCATCTGTGAGGTACCTTGTTACTCCCATGGCAGCCACTGCTGAAGCTTCACCCCACAGCACAGCGGTACTGTCAAAAACAGGTGAATGGCCACCTACAGCAGGCTGGGTCGAGGGCCTGAATGGAGATGGCCGAGCTGGCAAATTAACAGGGATGCTGAGCCAGAGCTGGACCAAGGCTCTGGTTTGACTCTAAGAGCCCGAGCCCACCTCTATGCAGTCCTTAGACTTACGTTTTCGTTAAACCTAACAATCACAGGGGCATATTTACAAGGGGATATCGCCACCAGAACATCACTTTTAATGACGTTCTGTTGGCGATATCCTCTTCTTCTTATTTACAAAGGAGCGTTAAGCCACTTAATTTTGCTTAACGCCTCCTATAAATAAGGCCCTTTTTCACGCTTCACTTAGCGTGAGAGGGGCATGCAATGGGTGTTGCAGTGGGCGTTCTGCCTAAACACCCATTGCTTTTTGACGCGTCCCCATATTTACAAGGCTGGGCAGCGCCAAAAACGAAGACAGGGAATACCTGGTCTTAGACTGGCGATACGAGGAGAAATTATTAATTTCCTCTCATTTTTTGTATTTTCCATGTATGATGCATTCTGCAGGACACATAGAAATAGCAAATCGCCTTTGAAGATTGTTTATGTGCAGGAAGGTGTCCTTTCCTGCACATAAACAATCGCCCCTGCAGTGCAGGCACACTTGCAACATGGCGCAAAGGTGCCTGCACTGGCGCAGTGCGTTAATAGCGCAATCGCTAGGGGAAACACAGGGGTCCGCTGTATCTCTGTTAATAAGCTGCATCCAAGCATTTTTTAAATGTCGGAGCGTGGCATTACCTATTTTAGCGTAACACCGTGCTCCAACATTTTGTTCTAAATATCCCCCATCCTGTTTGCAAAATGGACTACAATGGTGGCATTTCTTATTCAAGTGCAGCATGGATGACGTTTGCCAGATTTTTTAAAAATCTGAATCTAATAGAGTACAGTATCAAGGCTCCTCTCGCCTATTTCATTGTATAAGGGGAATGTCTGCTGTCAATCTGAACGCTGTCCCGTTTCACGATGGTGTCTACTGGGAAGAACTTGAATATCAAATTCTGGGACTGACAGAGATAGTGCAGGTGCCAAACATCTTCCTTCTTAACTGTGATGATGTTGTTTCACCATGTAAATAGGATATCGGCACAGCGAAGAGTCTCCTTCCAGATCTACAAATATATGATTTTTGCATGATGTCGATCCATATTTGAACACTGACAAGAACACAAGTAATGGTTCAAAAGGAGTGCAGACTGGCTCTTACACCTATCCGATACCATCAGAGTTATGCTTCTTCATTTCCAATGGGGACATTGCTCTGCTCTGAGCTGGTATACAGAACCTAAATCCATAGCTCTGTTCCCTTACTTCGAAGCTCCAAAAAAGTAAGTTTAACCAAATATACATTTTAATACCCAAAAATATGGAAATATGACTTATTCCCTTCCTTTGAGTCATTAAATGCTTATAGAGAATGTGGTTTTGCCATATAGACTGAAACTATTTGCTTACAGTGAATCTAAGGAACAGAGTCAAGGATTTGATGCTCTTTTCCTTGCAACCTACTGTCCACAACGCTTAGGGGGATATTCTCAAGGACTTATCGCCGATTTATCGGCACTTTAGCGCCGCAAAAGTGGCGATAGATTTATCGCCCTATTCCCAAGCTGGTGCAAACTGCCGATATTGCCAGTTTTCCAGCGATAGCTGGCGCAAAAAACATCGCCACGGATGAGAGCGACAACTAACACTAATGATATGCAGAGTAGGCGTTCCCGTGCAAAAACACACGAAAACACCACTTCTCGATATTCTCAACGACCAGCCAGATCTGCGATGCGACCCAAAAACAGGCGATAAGGCGCGTTAGCAGCAGGGATTTAACACCTGCCTTTTACTGGTGTAAAGCAGGACGACAACCTGCAGCATGAAAGGGAGCCCAGCCCAGAGCCACATCTGAAGACCAACAGATGCCATGGAGACAATGATCCTGCAGCCTGGAGACCCAAGAGGGCCACAACATCCACCGTAACCACCCCCCGCCCCCCCCCCCCTCCCAGGTCATGAAGTCCAGTAGTCAACGGTAGTGGAAAAACAGAACTTTATTACAAATACATCAACAACAAGACGAAAAGCTCAGCCAACGCGTTCCAGTCCCAACGGGGAACATCACCAGGGCAACGCGTGGATCCAATAAACTGCAAATGCTGCGGGAACTCCCCAATAGCATTCCATATCCCGAAATCAGTAGTCAGAAACCTGTTGGAGAAATGGTGACAATGGTCAAGTGTCCTCATAGTCACAAACATAATCTGGTACAGTGTATTGCACTTGGACAAACCGGAATGCATACAGGTATGATGTGTGAGAAGTTGGCCTGGTATATGCTGTCCACTAATTATAGTGGGCACCTTGCACCAGTCCAAACAACCCCTTATTGGAGATAGGTTAAAGACAACCTTATTGAAAGCTATCCTAGTGGTAGCTATGGAGAGCAGCCTTCAGGCTAAGTCTTGAAGGAATGTAAAGCAGCTTGTTTTACCAGTCTATAATCTCTTGAGTGATCAAATGAAAGAGCACCACACCAGGTATATATTCAAAATATATGTATTTATTGCTAAACACACCCCTCTAGTCTCTTTATGAGGCTAGAGTTCGAAGTACATAAGTTAGAAGTTATTTAAACACAGTAATAGCACAAATACACGTTTGGGCCCTAGGGGCGTACCAAACCATATACCAATAAAGTGGTATAAGAACCACGACTGAACTAGACACTAGGCCTAGAGCCTCTAGAAGTGCTTGGACCACAAGGAACCACCCAAGGTAGTGACACAGGGGACCCACGGGGACGCGTGCAGTGTAAATACACAACCGCGATACGCCGTTGACTTCTATGGAGAAAGTCACGATCAGGAAATTAGAGAAAAGGGACACTTAAAGGAGGACTTGGAGCAAACCCTTTGAGAACTAGTACTTTGAAGAGTCTCTACCCACGGGAGCACCGGAGTACTCGTGTTACCTCACCCAGGGAAGCCGGGTGCATAGGTGCCTTTCGGGGTCGGGTTTCGTCGTCGATTTGAATGGCGATCTGCTGCAAAGTGCTGCTGGCGACCAAGTGGAAAGTGTCCGGGTGGATCCAAGAGTGGATCGGAGATCTGAAGAACCTGAAAGCAGAGGGGACAGAGTCTGGGTCACTAGCCAGTGACCAGGAAGGCGATGGACAGATGCCCACCGATGTCGATTGCTTCAGGTGCGTTGACGGTCGTCTTGACTCTTCAGCCACGAGGTCCAGGAGGTGTTGTCGGCAACCAGGAGCAGGATTCGGGCTGGTACACGATGTCTGTCGAGTGCTGAGGTGTCGGTGACCGGATTAGACCCAACAAGCCTTGGCAACGGCAAGTCTCGATGAAGATGAAGATCGTCGATGGTGCAGACCAGCAAGGTCTGGGGAACTCACCCAGCGAGGGTAAGTGAGGGTAGGCCTGGAGCAACGAGGATGCCCAAGAAGAAAAAGATTGGCCTTTGTGAAGGGCTACTAGCCAACGGGCTAGCGACCGCGAAGGAGCCTCAAGACGTCGCACGTGGATCTGGCTCACAGGACACTCGTGGAGTGGAGGCCAGTGATCTTCGGTGCGGTTGGTGCTGGAGGCTAGGGCTACTGGGAGCCCAAAGCACGACTTCGTGGGAGACCCAGAAGAGGATGCACTTGCAAATGTGCTCGGTGTCCAGGGGTCACAGTCTCACGTTACCCACAATAGCTACGGGCCTCAGCTTTGCTGGAGACTCAGGGTAGCCTCGGGGAAGTCTGAGAATTCACCTCTGGTGATGCGAAGACTTCGGCGTCCGACGGGAGCTTCAGAAATGCAGACCAGACAGATGCGTCTTTGGTGCCTGCCAAGCAGGGGAGTCACTCCTTGACCCCAAGGGAGATTCTTCTGTCCTCTAATCTTGAGTAGAGCGTCGAAGGTCCAGGATTCTGTTTCAGAGTTTCGTTCAGGGATAATCTAAAGTCCTAAGGACTGGGTTCCTATACTTATACCAAGTTTAGGGGTTGGACTACTCTGTGGCCCCACCTATGGGTGGGTCAGGGCAGAGGGGTGGCTACACCCCTTTCCCTTTGTCCAGTTTGCGCCAAAGCAGGGGCTGCAAGCCCCTGATCCGGTTTGAACTGGGGTATGCACAGGGACACCAAATGTGCCCCCAGTGCAGGACTTCAAAGCACCCGAAGTGCTCCCGCCCAGCCCCAATACACATTATCCTGTCTGGGGAGGTGGTCACACCTCCCTGGGACAGGAAACCTATTGTCCAGGCCTCCCCTGCCGGAGTTTCGTCCAGCAGCAGGAGGCCAGACTCGTGTCTGTGGCAGCAGCATCCATTTTGTGATGCCAGGGCTTTAGAAAGAAGTTACCGGGCTAGCCAGAGTTAACATGTCTTTCCCTCTAGAAGGGTGGAATGCTACCCCGCCGCCAGAATTGGTGGGGGTAGTATTCCAAGATGTTTGACACCAAACACGACATGTTTAGGTGCAGCCATTCCAAAGTTAGCATTTAACGCGAGGTTATAATGCGCTTAAGAGTATATGGTCAGGCTGCACTACAAACAGCATCAGAGAAGGGTCTCCGAACGCTGCAGAGGGGCCCTGCTCATGCAGGGGCACCCTCTCACATAGGAACCATGCACTCTGCCTTCAGGATTGATAAGTCCTGCCTTAGGAGTGACTTATAGGTTTATATGTGTGTATGTATTTAGTGATATAGGTAACCTATATCACAGTAAGGGGTGCATGCACCACCTTACCCAGGCTGCAGTAGCAGACCTGTGGTGTCAGTTTGGATGGCCTTACAGGGGTGGCATAATACATGCTGCAGCCCCTGGTAGGCCTCTGAGGTACCTATGCCCTTGGTACATAGTATACCATATACTAGGGACTTATAAGGGCACTCCAGATTCCAATCAGTGATGTGCCTAAGGCACATGGAAACCATTTTAGAGAGGAAGCAGCTAGGCTGGGGTTCTGATTAGCAGGGCGCCAGCCAGACTAATGTCGAAAAACAGTGAAGCATCAGCAAAAAGTGGGGGTACCCATGTGAAGCAGATCCTACTCTCCTACACAACCCCCCAAACGTAGGGACATTAAACTAACCTTGCCCAGTTAAGTCTTCATGTTCTAAGTGGAAGTACCTAGAGAGTCCATCTGCATTGGCATGGTTACTCCCAGGTCTATGTTCCACTGTAAAGTCCATCCCCTGTAGGGAAATGGACCACCTAAGCAGTTTGGGGTTTTCACCCTTCATTTGTTTTAGCCATAAGAGGGGCTTATGGTCTGTCTGAAACAGGAAGTGGGTACCAAACAAGTATGGCCTCAACTTCTTCAGAGCCCAGACCACAGCAAAGGCCTCCCTCTCTATGGCTGACCAACGTTTCTCTCTAGGGGTCAGCCTTCTGCTAATGAAAGCTACTGGCTGATCCTGACCTTCTTCATTCAATTGTGACAGCACAGCCCCTACCCCCAATTCAGATGCATCAGTTTGAACAATGAATTTCTTGGAGTAATCAGGACTCTGTAGAATGGGAGCAGTGCACATGGCCTGCTTCAGGTCATCAAATGCCTTTTGACAGCTAACTGTCCACTGAACCTTTTGGGCATTTTCTTGGAAGTTAAGTCATTCAGGGGTGTCACTATTGATCCATACCCCTTGACAAATCTCCTATAGTACCCAGTCAGGCCTAAGAAGGCTCTCACCTGAGTCTGGGTAGTGGGAGCAGTCCAGTCCATGATAGTCTGGATCTTGCTCTGCAAAGGTTGAACCTGGCCTCCACCCACAAGGTGGCCCAGGTACACAACCTGACTCTGCCCTATCTGGCACTTAGTGGCCTTGATAGTCAGGCCTGCCTTTTGCAGGGCCTGTAAAACATTCCTGAGGTGGACCAGGTGATCCTCCCAGGTGGAGCTAAAGACAGCAATATCATCTAGATATGCTGCACTATAGGCTTCCAGACCTGTGAGAACTGTATTCACCAACCTCTGGAAAGTGGCAGGTGCATTCTTCAGACCAAAGGGCATTACCACAAATTGATAATGCCCACTAGGGGTTGAGAATGCTGTTTTGGGCTTTGCAGTATCTGCTAGTCTGATCTGCCGGTAGCCAGCTGTCAAGTCAAATGTGCTGAGATATTTGGCTGAGGCCAAAGTATCTATGAGCTCATCTGCCCTTGGTATTGGATGGGCATCAGTCCTAGTGACTGCATTGAGACCCCTGTAGTCCACACAAAACCTCATCTCTCTTTTTCCACCACTGGTGTGAGGTTTTGGCACAAGGACCACTGGACTAGCCCAAGGGCTATCTGAGGGTTCAATAACTCCCAACTCCAACATTTTCTGGACTTCAGTCCTGATACAGTCCCTGACATGGTCAGGTTGCCTATAAATCTTATTTTTAATAGGCAGACTGTCCCCAGTGTCCACTTCATGAGTGCACCAGGTGGTCTGACTGGGTGTCAGTGAAAACATGTGTCTAAACTGATTGAGAACCTGTCTACAATCAGTTTGTTGCTGGGTAGTGAGGCTGCCTGCCAAGGCTACACCATCTACTGACCCATCGTCAGGGTTCTGTGAGAGCAGGTTAGGGAGTGGGTCACTCTCTTCCTCCTGCCCTTCATCAGTAGCCATGAGCAAGCCCATGTCTGCCCTGTCCACATATGGTTTTAACCTGTTGACATGGAGAACCCTGTGGGGACTCCTGGGTGTTCCTAGGTCTACTAAGTAGGTAACCTCACCCTTCTGCTCAACAATAGTGTGGGGTCCACTCCATTTGACATGGAGAGCTGCTGGGGCCACTGGCTCCAACACCCACACCTTCTGTCCTGGCTGGTAAACAGTCAGAACAGCTCTTTGGTCATGCCAGGCCTTTTGAAGTTCCTGGCTAGCCTCAAGGTTTTTGGTTGCCTTTTTCATATACTCAGCCATCCGGGAGCGGAGACCAGTACATAGTCCACTATGTCTTGCTTTGGGGGCTTGAGAGGTAACTCCCATCCTTCCTTCACCAAGCACAGTGGACCCCTCACAGGGTGGCCAAACAGAAGTTCAAAAGGGCTGTAACCAACCCCTTCTGAGGCACCTCCCTATATGCGAATAAAAGGCAGGGCAAGAGTATGTCCCATCTTCGCCTAAGCTTTTCTGGGAGCCCTTTAATCATGCCCTTCAAGGTTTTGTTGAATCTCTCAACTAAACCATTGCATTGTGGGTGATAGGGTGTGGTGAACTTATAAGTCACTCCACACTCCTTCCACATTGCTTTTAAGTACCCAGACATGAAGTTAGCACCCCTGTCTGATACTACCTCCTTAGGAAAGCCCACTCTTGAGAAAATTCCCAGGAGGGCCCTTGCCACCACAGGTGCTGTAGTGGTCCTGAGGGGAATAGCTTCTGGGTACCTGGTGGCATGATCCACTACCACCAGGATAAACCTGTGCCCAGATGCTGTTTGGGGATCCATGGGACCAACAATGTCAATCCCTACCCTTTCAAAGGGCACCCCCACCACAGGTAGTGGTATCAGGGGGCCTTTGTAGTGCCACCTGCCTTGCCACTGGCCTGGCAGGTTACACAGGAACGACAAAACTCCTTGGTGTCTTCAGACATGTGGGGCCAGTGAAAGTGAGGGACAATTCTGTCCCAAGTCTTGTTCTGGCCCAGGTGACCTGCCAAGGGAATATCATGGGCTAGGGTCAATAGGAAGCCCCTGAACTTCAGAGGTATAACCAACCTCCTGGTAGCACCAGGCTTGGGGTCTCTACTCTCTGAGTACAGGAGTCCATCATCCCAATACACTGTATGGGGACCACTAGCTTTCCCAGCAGCCTCAGCAGCAGCTTGCTGTCTGAGGGGTTCAAGGGAGGGGCAGCTTTGCTGCTCCTGGCTCAGATCTGCCCTAGAAGGTCCCCTGTCCCCAAGAACTCAACCTGGTCAGGTTCAAGTTCCTCTGGGACAGTTCCTTCTTCAGGACTGAGATCATCCCCTCAAGGGACTGATCTTCCTCCTGAGCCAAGGGGGAAGGCACTGCCTTAACCCTACTACTCCTCCTCTTGGAAGGCACTTGGTCCATCCTTCCAGAATCCAAGGCCTGTTCAGTGCTAGACATTTTGGCTTGTGACCTGGTCACAGCAAACACATCTGCAGGGATCCCTAGCATTTCTGCATGGGTCCTGAGCTCCACTTCTGCCCAAGCAGAAGTCTCTAAGTCATTGCCAAGCAAGCATTCGACTGGTAGGTTTGCACTTACCACAACCTTCTTAAGGCCAGTTACCCCTCCCCAGGAGAAGTTAACAACTGCCAGAGTATGGTCTGTTCTGACATTGCTAGCATTGGTCACTTGGTACATCTCACCAAGTATAACTTGCCCAGGATTCACAAGGTCTTGTGTCACCATTGTGACACTTGCCCCTGTGTCCCTAAATGCCAAAGCCTCACGTCCATTGATTAAAGGCTGTTGTCTGTACTTGCCCAGATTACTGGGACTCACAGAGGAGGTCACATCCATGCCTCCATCACAGACTAACACAGCCTGAGTCAGTTCTCTGACTAGGTCAGAACCCAACTCAGTACCCAGGGTGAACCCTACTAAACCCTTGGCTGGAGCATTCCCACCAACTGTACTAGGGGGAACAGGTGCCTTAGGGGCATTGGTGGGTGCTGGACTTGAGTCTTTGGACTTGGTGCAATCACTGGTCCAGTGGGTCTTTTGCTTACAGACCTTGCACCATGGTTTTCTTTGGCCTTTCCCTTTGGTAGACTGGGAATCCCCACCTGGAGAAGATTTTTGGGGGCCTGATGAAGACTTTTGATCTTTACCCTTCTCCCCACCCTTTTCAGAGTTCTTAGCTTCTTGGTTTCCCCACCTTGGTTCTGTACCTTCTGCTTCACCCTGGTTCTGACACATTTGTCTGCCTTCTTTCCCAATTCTTGGGGAGAGGTCAGATCAGAGTCTACCAGGTATTGATGCAACAGCTGATTTTGACAGTTATTAAGAATCTGCTCCCTCATTATCAGATTGTACAATCCTGAGAAGTCACACACCTTACTGCCCATCAACCAGCCTTCCAGAGCCTTGGCAGAACAATCCACATAGTCTACCCAGTCTTGAGTCTGTGCTTTTAGGGTATCTCTGAACTTCAACCTGTACTGTACAGTGGTTAGGCCAAACCCATCAATAAGAGCATTCTTCAAGACCTTGTAATTATCAGCATCCTCCTCTCTAACAGTGAGGAGCTTATCTCTACCTTTGTCTGCAAAGGAGAGCCACAAGATTGCTGCCCACTGCTCCTGAGGGACCTTCTGTACTTTACAGGCCCTCTCTAGAGCAGTTATCCACTTGTGGATGTCATCCCCATTCTGATAGGGAGGGACAATCTTGCTCAGGTTCCTATGGTCATAGGACCTTTCCCTATCTCTAGGGACATGGCTGCCACCATGGGACTCTAGTCCCAACTTTCTTTTCTCTCTAAAGAGATCTAGGGACTCCCTGTCTAAGGCTACTTGCTTCCTTCTGAGTTCAAGCTGAGCTTCCTCATATTGAATCAGCCTCTTTCTTCTCTCATGAGAGGATTCCCTCCTATGAGATGAGACAGAGCTCCCTACTGAGGTGCCAGAGTGGTTAGACTCCTGAGAAGGAGATCTAGACTTCCTGGGCACACTCATAATCCTTCCTGGGGGACAAAGAGGGCATCATCCTGATCATCCTCTTCATCTTCCTCAGGAGGGATTGGGTTTTCCAGGTCAGGGTCATTTTCACCCTCCTGGCCAGTTTCAGAGGGGGCTGGGGGTATTTCTACCCCTGGTCCCATCCTCATCTTCTGCCCCACCCTCAGCTCCTACCCCTTCAGTCCCCAAGGGCTTACTAAGGTCATAAGCCACCAACAACTCTTTAAGGTGTTGGGTGGTGGGACTTTGGCCTGTCCTTATTTTTCTCAAGTTACATAATGCTCTCAATTCCAAGAATGGGAGTGTATCATACTTGGAGGGTGGAAGCTCAGTGGCTTCCTGCAAGGATTCTTTAGATCCTACCCTTAAAGACATTACTAGTGTGGTGTGGTGTATGCACTACGTACTCTAGTGTGGCCTACTAAACTCTCTTGAGTTGTAGAAAGGGTTGTGCTATCCCTTAACACACAACTCTAAGTTCAGTAGAACTTACTGTATTCTAAGCTTAAATTATATGTACCTTAGGTACCTTTAGTGGTTTTCAGTTGATCAATTCAATTGAGATTATCTGGTAAAACAATAGCAAGCTGGAATCCCACACGCTGCACACCAATGTGAGAAGTTGGCCTGGTATATGCTGTCCACTAATTATAGTGGGCACCTTGCACCAGTCCAAACAACCCCTTATTGGAGATAGGTTAATGACAACCTTATTGAAAGCTATCCTAGTGGTAGCTATGGAGAGCAGCCTTCAGGCTAAGTCTTGAAGGAATGTAAAGCAGCTTGTTTTACCAGTCTATAATCTCTTGAGTGATCAAATGAAAGAGCACCACACCAGGTATATATTCAAAGTATATGTATTTATTGCTAAACACACCCCTCTAGTCTCTTTATGAGGCTAGAGTTCGAAGTACATAAGTTAGAAGTTATTTAAACACAGTAATAGCACAAATACACGTTTGGGCCCTAGGGGCGTACCAAACCATATACCAATAAAGTGGTATAAGAACCACGACTGAACTAGACACTCAGGCCTAGAGCCTCTAGAAGTGCTTGGACCACAAGGAACCACCCAAGGTAGTGACACAGGGGACCCACGGGGGACGCGTGCAGTGTAAATACACAACCGCGATACGCCGTTGACTTCTATGGAGAAAGTCGCGATCAGGAAATTAGAGAAAAGGGACACTTAAAGGAGGACTTGGAGCAAACCCTTTGAGAACTAGTACTTTGAAGAGTCTCTATCCACGGGAGCACCGGAGTACTCGTGTTACCTCACCCAGGGAAGCCGGGTGCATAGGTGCCTTTCGGGGTCGGGTTTCGTCGTCGATTTGAATGGCGATCTGCTGCAAAGTGCTGCTGGCGACCAAGTGGAAAGTGTCCGGGTGGATCCAAGAATGGATCGGAGATCTGAAGAACCTGAAAGCAGAGGGGACAGAGTCTGGGTCACTAGCCAGTGACCAGGAAGGCGATGGACAGATGCCCACCGATGTCGATTGCTTCAGGTGCGTTGACGGTCATCTTGACTCTTCAGCCATGAGGTCCAGGAGGTGTTGTTGGCGACTAGGAGCAGGATTCGGGATGGTACACGATGTCTGTCGAGTGCTGAGGTGTCGGTGACCGGATTGGACCCAACAAGCCTTGGCAACGGCAAGTCTCGATGAAGATGAAGATCGTTGATGGTGCAGACCAACAAGGTCTGGGGAACTCACCCAGCGAGGGTAAGTGAGGGCAGGCCTGGAGCAACCAGGATGCCCAAGAAGAAAAATATTGGCCTTCGTGAAGGGCTACTAGCCAACGGGCTAGCAACCGCAAAGGAGCCTCGAGACGTCGCACGTCGATCTGGCTCACAGGAAACTCGTGGAGTGGAGGCCAGTGATCTTCAGTGCAGTTAGTGCTGGAGGCTAGGGCTACTCGGAGCCCAAAGCACGACTTCGTGGGAGACCCAGAAGAGGATGCACTTGCAAATGTGCTTGGTGTCCAGGGGTCACAGTCTCATGTTACCTACGATAGCTACGGGCCTCAGCTTTGCTGGGGACTCAGGGTAGCCTCGGGGAAGACTGAGAATCCACCTCTGGTGATGCGAAGACTTCGGCGTCCGACGGGAGCTTCAGAAATGCAGACTGGACAGATGCGTCTGTGGTGCCTGCCAAGCAGGGGAGTCACTCCTTGACCCCAAGGGAGATTCTTCTGTCCTCTAATCTTGAGTAGAGCGTCGAAGGTCCAGCATTCTGTTTCAGAGTTTCGTCCAGGGATAATCTAAAGTCCTAAGGACTGGGTTCCTATACTTATACCAAGTTTAGGGGTTGGAGTACTCTGTGGCCCCACCTATGGGTGGGTCAGGGCAGAGGGGTGGCTACACCCCTTTCCCTTTGTCCAGTTTGCGCCAAAGCAGGGGCTGCAAGCCCCTGATCCGGTTTGAACTGGGGTATGCACAGGGACACCAAATGTGCCCCCAGTGCAGGACTTCAAAGCACCCGAAAGTGCTCCCGCCCAGCCCCAATACACATTATCCTGTCTGGGGAGGTGGTCACACCTCCCTGGGACAGGAAACCTATTGTCCAGGCCTCCCCTGCCGGAGTTTCGTCCAGCAGCAGGAGGCCAGACTCGTGTCTGTGGCAGCAGCATCCATTTTGTGATGCCAGGGCTTTAGAAAGAAGTTACCGGGCTATCCAGAGTTAACATGTCTTTCCCTCTAGAAGGGTGGAATGCTACCCCCGCCGCCAGAATTGGCGGGGGGGTAGTATTCCAAGATGTTTGACACCAAACACGACATGTTTAGGTGCAGCCATTCCAAAGTTAGCATTTAACGCGAGGTTATAATGCGCTTAGGAGTATATGGTCAGGCTGCACTACAAACAGCATCAGAGAAGGGTCTCCGAATGCTGCAGAGGGGCCCTGCTCATGCAGGGGCACCCTCTCACATAGGAACCATGCACTCTGCCTTCAGGATTGATAAGGCCTGCCTTAGGAGTGACTTATAGGTTTATATGTGTGTATGTATTTAGTGATATAGGTAACCTATATCACAGTAAGGGGTGCATGCACCACCTTACCCAGGCTGCAGTAGCAGACCTGTGGTGTCAGTTTGGATGGCCTTCCAGGGGTGGCATAATACATGCTGCAGCCCCTGGTAGGCCTCTGAGGTACCTATGCCCTTGGTACATAGTATACCATATACTAGGGACTTATAAGGGCACTCCAGATTCCAATCAGTGATGTGCCTAAGGCACATGGAAACCATTTTAGAGAGGAAGCAGCTAGGCTGGGGTTCTGATTAGCAGGGCCCCAGCCAGACTAATGTCGAAAAACAGTGAAGCATCAGCAAAAAGTGGGGGTACCCATGTGAAGCAGATCCTACTCTCCTACATGATGAATCCAGTCCAAATATACTGTAACAGAAGTCCGTGTGCTCGTAACCTCCGCAGGAAAGAAAAGGAAGGTTACGACCACAGAAACATCTGTTACGGTCTCATTATGCAGGATTCATCATACCTGTAAACATCACAGTTTGTATCATCATGATACCCCTGCACCTTCACTTCCCCCACGCTGTGCATGAACAGCTGGAGACCATGCAAGGGAATTACGCCATAGCTGCCTTACCGCACGTGTCGGGGGCAATTGACTGTACACATGTACCACTTGTGCCCCCTGCCGACCCTGCACACAATTACCGCTACAGAAAGCACACGCATTCCATCAATGTGCTGGCAATAGTGGACCACCGGGGACAGTTTACCAATGTCGTCGCCAACTATACAGGCATTGTGTGCATGATACATACATCTTCCGACAGTCCATCATCAACCAGCGCTTCCAGGATGGCACCTATGGCAATGCACTGCTCATTGGTAAGTACTAACTGAACACACCACACACCTCAACTCCACAATCACACAACTCACAACTGTGGGAGAGCACACGTGACATAATCACATACAACATGCCAACCAACATGCCCAACTACCGGACACGACAACACAAGTAACCGTGGTAACAGGGGCCAGACATGTAGACAAACCATCCACAAAGGCAGAGCCCCTCTGCCACACAATTGCAGAATGTGGGGAGAGGTGGGAACCAAGAATGTGCGAAGGAGGCAAGTGACCCAGCAATAAGAAAGGACACAATGCCAAGTGTGGCGGAGATGTGCTGGACAGACTGCAGTATGCAGAGCACAGACATGTCCATGTGGACATCTACTGCTGGTGTTTGCAGTGTAGTGGACAGTGGACGCAAACAGGTTACCCTAGGCAGTGTGGAAGACCTTGGACATGTAGCCATGTGGTCCCCCCCTGTAAGCCTGAGCGGAGTGGCCTTGGCCGGCGTATGTCGCGAATGAATAGCCCGGGGCCCTGGGCGTGGTCCAGTTCCGGGATGGCCACCACAGTAACTACTGCGTGTGTCTCTGTGTCCGCCATATCGTGACCATAGGCCTACACACACATGCCCGACCACATTCAACTGCCGTATTCACACTGGAGACGAGGTGACTACGTCCCAAGCCAACCCGCGCACATCTCGTCAGCGCATGCAGGGTCGTGTCTG
Source organism: Calotriton arnoldi (assembly GCA_963921515.1). NCBI lineage: Eukaryota > Metazoa > Chordata > Amphibia > Caudata > Salamandridae > Calotriton > Calotriton arnoldi. The sequence continues at coordinate 29,635 of CAWUFW010017330.1, read as the reverse complement.
CCAGGGTGGCACCCCCCACCCAGCCACGAGGCCGCCGCCGTGACCGGTGGTGCCTGCGCGATCCTGTGCACCTGCTGCACCCCAGCCCTGGTCCCCAGACCAGTCCGCCGCCCAATGATGACTGCCCGTCCCTGCGCACCCAGGCCTCAATGCTCACCTGCCGCCATCGGCGTGTCTCCAAGAGGGCCCTCCACGTGCCGGTGCAACCTCCTAAGCCGATCGCTGGATTCCGCGCCACAGGCCCCCAGCGCACCCTGCGGCACCGCACCGCGGAGTCATGTGTGTGCTGACTGCTGCCTGCGCGTACACTGCGGTCCAGCAGGGCTCACAAATCAAATAGAGTCCTGATTTGCTGGACGCCGTATCGAGGCCAACGCATCATCGCAGGCTGCACACCCGCTCAGCTCTTCAGGTGGGCCTAACTCTGTGCACCGCAAGTCATCACCACGTGGCGGTAGGCCCGTGCCGGACGGAGGCCATCGGGTGCCACTAACTCAGTGCAACGCAATTCATCGCCATGTGGCAGTAGGCCCGTGCTGGACGCAGGCCATCGGGTGCCACTAACTCAGTGCAACGCAAGTCATCACCACGTGGCGGTAGGCCCGTGCTGGACGCAGGCCATCGGGTGCCACTAACTCAGTGCAACGCAAGTCACGGACCCTTTATGATTGAGTTCCGTGGATGCGGATGCCATCATGTCACCTCCGGCAGTGGGGGATGTGCTGTGGTGGGCCCCTTTTATTGGCAGGGTCACATGTCCCGTGATGCCTGTGCTGGATGGGTGTGGTGTGGGTGTAAACCAGCCCTCAGGGAGTGGCTGTGGCATGCTGACAACTAGACCAGTGACCAGCAGATCACTACAGGGAAGACCTGGGACAAGTAGCTGTGTCGTCACCCCCTGTGAGCGTAAGCGGAGTGGGCTGGGCTGGCGTATGCCAGTCCAGTGTAGGGGTGTGAACAATGAGCCCGGGGCTCTGGGCGTGGTTCAGTTCTGGCCTGGACAAGGAAGTAACCAATGCGTGTGTCTCCATTGTAGTGTCTGCGCCACCCGGACCGCAATCGGCAATGTTGCACCCTGTGACCCAAGCCCCACAACATGTGCAAAATGGACATGAGGGGGAATCAGTGACCCTACATTCATCCATACTGTCATACTTGAAGGATCATAGACATGACACATCTGTGTTAATTTGAATGTTTTATTCACATTCAGTGCAGTGTTGCAGCTGGAGCAGTACAGGGCCATGCACACCCCACTTGACATTGTTGCCCCGTGGAGGGCCAGTCAGAGTCCATTAGGGAAGGACAAATTCATCGGAAGAGGAAGAGTTCAGTCCGCAGTTTGATTGCTGTGTCATTGGTAACCAAACAGAATATGGCAGTCCATGTCGAGGTCCAAGGTGAGTGCCGCAGAGTGTATCGGGGGACAGTGGAAGGTGATGATGCAAAGGGCCGAACCAAGCTGAAACAGGCCATATGGCGGAGATGAATGCTACCGCTTCCTCATTAACACAACGGCAGTCTCATCCACATCATCGTCCTCTGATGTGTGATGTGCCTCACCTGTGGGTGGTGGTATTTTGGCTGCAGCACTGTGTGGCACTGACACATCAGGGGCCGGAGGTGGATTGTCGGCCGCACTGTGGGGCACTGACACATCAGGGGGCGGAGATGTGGATGGTGTAGGAGCAGCAGCATTCATCTGCGCCAGGCCTTGTGGCAGCAATGCCATGATGAGGATCTGCAGGGCATGGAAGATCCCAGCTACATCTCGCTGATGTGCTGCCATGGCAGCCATCCTTTCCGCCTAAATCCGCACCATGTACTCCATGAGCCTCCGCATGTGTCCCAACTCCCGGCTGAGATCGCTGGAGCCACTCTGACTAGACAGGTGTTCTTGTCTCCGAGTCATGACTCCACGATGTCAGCCATGGCTCGTTGGAGACCATGGAGCGGACTGTGGGTGTCCATTAGGAACTGTAAGTGGTCCCTGATGGGACGTAGACACCCATGGATGGCATCTAGTTTGGCTGCCATGAGTTCGAACCCCACCCGCACCTGCTCAGCCATCTCCTTCTGTCCCTCCAACACACGGCTTTGAAATGCCATGTGTTGGCCGTGGGGATCCTGGGAGCCAGCCGGGGTGGTGGGTGCTTCCTGCTGTGTGGTCTGTGCAGGGGGTGGGGTCTCCTCGATGCAGCTGGGCTGCCCTGCTCCTGGGGGTGGGGTGCGGAAGCTGTCCATGAGCTCTTGGAGGGCGTCGGTGTCGAAGGTGGGGAGGTCCTCCTCGTCATCAGTGAGGAGGTGTTCGGTCTGCTCTGCAGGAGGTGAGTATTCTCCCTCTGCAATGTAAAGGGGAGATGCAGTTTAACAGTGTGTTCCATGTATGTTCACGCATTGGCCAAGTTTCCAAAGAGACTGCATGACAATGTACATTGTGACTGTTTAGGAGGAGCTGCCTATTTGAAGCTGGACAGTGGACATTTGTGCACCATCAGGTATGTGGGGTTGTACTTGTCCATTATCATGTCACAGTTTCCTGCTATGCCAAATGTGATTGGCCAGTTTCTACACACAAGCGGCAGCAGTTGTGTCCTCTGTTCTGTTGTGAATGTGTTGCAGTTTGTACCACATTGTTATCAATGTTGATGTGCTCTGATTCTTGTGTGTGTGCTGCATTGTGGGAGAGTCGCCCCTGCAGCTCAGACTTTGCTTGGCCTTCTCCCTTTCAGGCGGTGTGCCTTTGACTTCTGTGCTTATGCAGTGCTGAGATATTGCATACTTGGGTAAATTGGGCTCCTGGTGGGAGTTGGGACTCTTGGGCATGGTTTGTCCGCAGATGTCTTGTTGCCGTCAGGGGTTGTTTGTGCACGTCGATGTGTCAGTGTGTGACCTGCTCCTTTCTGGATGTGGACCACACTCAGCCACCTCGGTGTCGTGGCGTGCAACATGTCATGATGAGTGGCCTGCAGACATGCTCATCGTCATGCAGTGTCACTTGCATTGTCAGTGGGGCTCACGGATCCGCAGCTTTGTTGGGTTCAGCACATGTGCATGGGTTTGTTGTGAGATTGGTGATGTGTGGGGAGGGCCCCCTCTGGGCACATTGTGGACGGGGGACTGCTTGCTGTTTCTATGTGTGCTGCAGTATGGCAAGGAGATCAGGGACATGATCCAGAGTCTTTGTGGTTGTGCAGTGTGCTATACTTCATTGTGCATGTGTGCCATTGTGCCCATCTCCCCCTGTCCCCCCAGTCCCTGGTGGTTACTCACCCTGTTGCTGTTGTGTCAGGTCATGTTGAGCAGTGTCCGGTCCCCCGACTCCTGCCACCGTCTCCACACTGATAACTGTGGACACCATTTCCTCCATCTCATCCAGCTCCTCCTGTGGCGCAGGACACCCACCCCCAGTCTGCAGTGCTGCTTTGCGGTTGTTTGTGAGTTTCAGCTTGGTTTTGCGCTTCACATCATTCCAGCGCCTCTTGACCTCGTCCATTGTCCTCTTCAGCACTCCGACTGCATTCACCTTGTCCACGATGGACTGCCATGTTCCATTTTTTGTTGCCAATGACACAGTGGAGGTGACGAACAGTTGTTGATGGTGTTCTACCACCTCCGTTATCAGGATCCTGCTTTCCTGTGGACTGAACCGCATCTTCCTCTCCTTCTTCTTCTTGCCCTTCCCTGACCCCGAGGTCCCAGGCTGGCTCTCCGTGGGGCTTGTGGGGTTCGGGTTGTCCTCTGTACTTGCTCCGGCTACCTCCATTGTGCTTCGCAGTTGTTATGTTTTTTTTATAGCTTTTATGGTGATTTTTCCCGCCTGACGTGGGAATTGCAAGCCTGGCGCTGCTTGTCGCCGATATTTCTATCGCGATTGGGCCCATCGCAACTTTTTTCATGATCGGGTTTCCTTTTTTATCACCGTCGCGGTAGTTGTATCGCGGACATTTGGGGCGTTATCGGGAAACTATCGCATGTTACCGCCGTGTTGAGAATACGACGTTGACACAGAGTTATTTTCCCGCGATGGACGGCGTTATGAAAAATTGCGTTAGCCTATTTTGGCAATGTTTATCGCACGTTCTTGAGAATATCCCCCTCAGTGTTTAGCACAATTGTTTCGAATGAAAGTGGGTAGAAATTTAGGAGGGCCTGAGATTAAAGCATCCACTTGCCAATGGCACTTTTGCACACAGCCATACCGACCCTGTCTCAGATACTTGATCCGTTCTCCGCATCAACTTTCTTTTACATGCATTGTAAACATTTAGCTGTGTTGCCTTGACTTAGCCCATGCTTTCTTAACAACAAGATTCTTATTTCCTACAAAGTATAATAATCCAATCGAATGAACAATGAGGAATTCACCAATTATCCTCTTATCAGTCTACTTTTCACTCTGCAACTGATGTATCTAAGGGAACTTGTTTTTGGAATTTTCATAGAAATGAGTGGTAAGAAATCACCAAAGGAATTCCAAGTCCACTCACATACAAGGCGGATCTTAGATGTGGTATGATTTGAGTCACAACCTGTTGTTAAACTTTGCCAGGTATGCGATTGCATTTGCTACTAGGGTGCTTAAGTTAAAATTCATCAAGAGAACTAGCAAAACAATTTCAAGAAAGATGTGGTGAGGAGTATCTTGTGCATGCATGGTTGCTGCAGTCGAGAATGAAGATAAGTTAGGGATGACTGTTGTAGTCTGTTGGAAAGGTGTTCTTAGTGGGTTGTATCTGGAAAGAGAATTAGGGGTATATTCACAAGAACGTGCGCTAAACATCTCCAAAAAATGTTAACGCAACTTTACACATCGCAGTCTATTGCGGGAAAATAACCCTGTGTTAACGTGGAATTCACAACACGACGGTACCACGCGATAGTTTGCCGAAAATGCGGACAATGTCCGCGATACAACCACCGCGACGGAGATAAAAACACAAGCCCCAACGCAAAAAAACGTGCGATGAGCCCATTCGCGATGAGGAAAGCAGCGATAAGCAGCGCCAGGCCCGCGACACACACACGGCAGGCGGGAATAAGCACAACAAAAGCAGGAAAAAGGAAGACAAACCAAACAGAAAACAACAGTGAAGCACAATGGAGGCAGTCGGAGCCAGTACACAACCCCACAAGCCCCATTGGCAACAAAACATTGTACATGGCAGTCCATCGTGGACAAGGTGAATGCAGCCGGAGAGCGGAGGAGGACAATGGAAGAAAACCAGAACAGCTGGAATGATGCGAAATGCAAAAACAAGCAGAAACACGTCAACAACCAGAAGGCAGCAATGCACACCGGAGGTGGGAGTCCAGCGCCACACCAGGAGCTGGATGACATGGAGGAAATGGTGTCCACCACATCAGTCTGGAGATGGTGGCAGGAGTCGGGGACCGGAAACTGCTCAAAATCAACAGACACAACAGCAACAGGGAGAGGAACGACCAGGGACTGGGGGGACGGGGGGAGATGGGCACAATGGCACACATGCCCAATTAAGCACAGCACAACTACAGACAAGCCATGCCCAAGAGTAACAACACCAACCAAGAGCACAAGTCACATAAGTCGGCAACATCACACCACTGAACAAGCACAGAAGTGAAAACCACACTGCCTGAAAGGGAGAAGGGTGAGCCAAATCAGAGCTGAAGGGCCATCTCACACACAATGCAGCACACACATAGGAAGCAGAGCACCCCAACATCGAACACAAAGTGGTACAAACACCAACATTTGCACAACCGAACACAGGACACAAGTGCACCCGCTTGTGGCCAGTAAATGGCCATACGCATCTAGCAAAGCACGAAACAGGGACATGATAATGCACAAGTACCGACCCACAGCCCTGATGGGGTAACAATGCATGTATGGCAGGGACCCAGATAGGCCATGACACTCACATTTGCATACATATCAACACTCATCACAGTTGGAGACAAGTGAAGGTGCGGAAACTTCATCAACAATTGCGTGTCAGTACAGCCAAGAGAAGTGCCACAACATGCAGACCAATGCAGCAGCATGTCTGAATGAGGAACGTTGGAAAGCGCCCATGTCCACCCCGGGGGAGTCCATGACCCACACAAGTCAGTGCCAACGCGCATTGGTTGTCCGCACATGTATCCGGAGTCCAGGCCAATGCAACCATGTCCACTGTCGTCTTGGGACATGTGACCAGATCCCCAACATGCAACCAGGCGCCGGGACACGTGCAATGGGTCACATTCAGTTGTGGCTGCAGGTACGTTGTCACTCGTCCATGAACACGAGTGCAGCAGCGTAGGCCAACATTTCCAACATGAGCTCGTTGTCGACTACATCTAACATGTCGGCGACGTAACCCATCAGCTGTCCCGGACAGATGTGCTGACTCCAACCCCTGGCCCCAATTGGCACTAAAGCCCAATAGGGGAGCAGCTCAATGTGGTCACTGCACACGACGACTCGTGCAATCTCCCAGGTCCAGTTGCCAGCATGCATGCCAATCATCCAGGCATGCCATAAACGGGCATCACGGTGACACTCCTGGTCGTGGTCCAACAGGGGGCGCACACACACGTCGAAATCCAGGTCAGCTACCGTTACGTTGGAGAGGCAGACATCCATGGTCCACTCGAATATGCACGAGCGACAATGCAACACAGGCTGAACGCCGGTGACGTTGGCAAGGCGGAAGCTTAGCCGGTAACTGATCCGCAGCACTGTCAATGGCAGTGCCCCCAGTACATGCAGCAGACGTGCACGGTACCGGTCCAAGTGACTGGAGTTGTGCATGTGTCCGGGATGGTCTGCCATTGCGTCAGTGGCTCTGCTTGAAGCAGCACCGCGCTGACCCGCGCCAGTCCTGTGGATGAAATGCCACAGTTCGGATCAATGAGCAGTGTCTGTGTGCAACGGGTGCAGGCCTGGGGTGGGGTGGGAGTACGTGTGAAGGCCATTTCACGCACGCTAACTACGACCAAGGACTTCTGTGTGTGGGATGTGTACACGTTGGTCTCACGTCGGGCAGTGCACAGTGTGGGAGTCGCCAGCAAATGCTATCGTATCTGTCAGGGGGTGCTGGGCACATGCAAGTCCCAGCTCGGAGCTGCAGATGTGCTTCCGCCTGATAGTTCAGACAAAGGACCTTTCATCCCTACAGTAACTTTACCATCTGCTTGCATACAGGAGATGTACAGAGGCCTGTCGTGGGTGGGGTGGGATGTCTGCGACCCAGGGAATCATGGATGATATGCCGAGCACGTGGCACATGAGCGGCCTCACTGTGTGTTACGTTGCCTCACAGCTGCTCCTCCCTCCCACGAGCCCCCACACTTGTGTGCGCTGCGCAGTTGTATCACATGCACTCCTACGGCACACCATTGTCTTGCCTGTCTGCGCATGTCCAGCGGCATGCCAACAACACCGTGAAGCTGGCCGTTGAGGGCGTGCGGCCACGTGAGTGCAGGCCAATGGTCTGGACAGGGCGGACACAGGTGTACAGTCCATGGCTGGCTGTGATTGCGCTGCGATTGAGGCTAGACATCTGACTTATGCAGCCGCAGGACTGATACACATAACACTTGGCATGTATGAGCCAAGACCCCGAGCGGTCTTGCGCTCCTACATTTCCCTGTACGTGCGGGCCCGCCCTCCGGGTGCATGCTACATTGCAACATTGACTACTGTGGCCCTGGTGGCGACAACACTCCAACACAGAGACACGCTTACCGCACTTCCTGCTCAAGGCCAGACCAGAGCCATGCCCTGATCCCCCTGCCGAATCAGCACACCCCGGCGCTGACCTGACGTACGCCGGACCAGCACACGCCGCTTGTGCATGCAGGGGGGGGGCGGGCGAAGCTACATGTCCAAGGTCTCAGCCACTGCTGAAGTGACATGGTATCGTCCGCTGAAGACAGCACACTGTGATGTTGCAGGGATTGGGCCCATCATGCTGACATAATGACCACACGGACACACTTGCTTAGATGGTGTGAATGGCTACGGGCATGTGCGCCCGGCCACTTTTATTAGCAGGCTCACATGTCGAGTGACACCTGTGTTGGTTGTGTGTGGGGTGTGTGTACACCAGCCTTCATGGAGTGCCTGGTGCAGTCAAAATACGACAACAGTGTCCATCGTTAAGGACACAACCATTCAACCATAAAGGCTCCATGACTTGAGCTGCACAGAGTCAGTGGCCCCAGATGCACAGCGTCCTGTACGGGCCTACCGCCACGGACTGCTGACTTGCGGTGCACTGGGGCAGGGTCACGAGAGCAGAGCAGGTTCTCGTAGATGACAAAGGGGGTTGTCGCGGAGTGTCTCGGTGGACAGTGGAAGGTGTACCCCCAGGGCATGATGCAGAGGGCCGAACCACGCAGGAACAGTCACTATGGTGGAGATGAATGGAACAGACACATGTCGAACACCAAGTCCGTCCCAGCCAGATGATGATGAAGACAACCCCCAGGCCATGGATTCAGACGCCACCAAAGTCCAACCAGAAAGTGCCCATGACTCATTGCGCACAGAGTTAGTGGCACCAGTGCTGCTAGGGGATGCCGCCTGCGATGAGGCGTGTCCAATGGTGTGGACTCCTCCATATCTTATGCAAGACACAGTTCCACATGTGGGACCTACTGGACCGCAGTGTAGGCCTGAGCCCTCAACCTCGTGTCGCCGGCTTGCGTTGAACAGGGTTAGTGGCACCACGTGTCGCAGGCTTGCGTTGAACAGGGTTAGTGGCACCACGTGTCGCAGGCTTGCGATGCAGACTTTGGCTTCACTGATCGGAGGGAGTATAGTGATGTGGACGCGGCCACAGACTTGGGGTCACTGCCATTCAATACTCACGACTCAGTACAATATGTGCCAACAACTGGCCCGAAGAGTACGCCGGTGGGGTATGTCAACGAAAAGGGAGTGCTGTGGGCCAGCGTCGTGGAGGCCAGCGATGGTCTGCGTAGGCTGCAAAGGTCGCGGGACTGGGGCTTGGAGCTTGCACCGGCACGTGGTGGGCCCTCTTTGACACACGCCGGTGTCAGCAGGTGAGCGGAGCCTCCTTGGTGCGCTGGGGCAGGCATGACGGGTCTGGGGACCAGCGGCCCGGGGTGCAGCAGGCGCACAGGGACGCAGGCCCCGCCGCGCACGGCACCGGCCTCATGGCGGGCTGAGAGGCGCCGCCCTGGCAGACATGTTGGCCATTCCGAATGAGAACCATGCCCAGTGCAACGGGCTTTTTATTCACACCCCTACGCAGGCCAACCCACTCCGCCCGCGCATACAGGGGGGGACGTAACGGGCGATATTTCCGCGTTCTGCCCCACAGCCTGTGGGGACATGGTAGCGTCCACTGGCCACTACACTCCATGCACCAGCAGTTAATGTCCACATGGCCATTTCCGTGGTTTGCACACTGAAGTCTGTCCGGCACATCCACGCAACACCTGGCATTGGGTAGGTTCTCATTCATTGGTCACTTGCTGCTCTCGCACATGCCTGCTCCAGGCCTCTCCTCACATTCTGCTATTGTGTGGCTGTGGTGCCATGCCGTGGCTGGGTTGTGTGCATGGCAAGCCCAGGTTCCCAATGGAGTTGTGTTGTCGTGTCGGGTCGGTTGGCATGTTGTGTGGCATGTTGCATGTAGTTTTGCTGCATGCCCATTGCCACTGTCGTGAGTTGCATGACTGTGGAGTGGAGGTGTGTGGTGTGTTCATTTGGTACTTACCAACGAGCAATGCATTTCCATAGGTGCCATCCTGGGAGAGCTGGTTGATGATGGACTGTCGGGAGATGTATGAATCATGCACACTGCCTGGGGAGTTGGCCACAACATTATTGAGGAGTCCCAGGTGGTCCACTATTGCCTGCACATTGATGGAATGCGTGTGCTTTCAGTTGCGGTAGTTGTGTGCAGTGTCGGCAGGGGGCACGAGGGGTACATGTGTGTAGTCGATTGCCAACACGTGAGGGAATCCAGCTATGGTGTAGAAGCCTTGCTTGGTCTCCAGCTGCTCCTGCGCAGTGTGGGTGAAGTGGAGTTGCTGGGGTACCAGGCTGATGATGGCATCCAGGACAGGTGTGATGTACTTGGATTGGGCTGGCTGTGAGACTCCTCCGACTCTGGCAGTTGTGGGTTGGAAGGTACCAGAGGCCAACATGTGCAGCACAGCCTGCAGCTTTGTCTGCGGAGGGATGTTGGTTGTCCGCTGTGTTGGTACCGTCAACCGGTGGGCGATGTTGGTCAGGATGCGGAGGATGGTTGTCCTTTTGGGCCTGTAGTGGGCAATGACCTCCACTGGTGTTAGGTCTGTTCGGCTGGTGCGTTTACGGTGGGTCTGCTGTCTTTGTGTACGCTGCCTCTGTGGTGGTCCGGGGGGGGGGTCCTTGGGGTGGTGGCGGGCCTGGGGGTGGTGGCGGTGGGTGTTGTGGCCCTCATGGGTCTCCGAGCTGCATGATCATTGGCTCCATGGCATCTGTGGGTCTTCAGATGTGGCTCTTGGCTGGGCTCCCTTTCATACTGCAGGTAGTCGTCCTACTTAACACCAGCAAAAGGCAGGTGTTAATTCCCTGCTGCTACCGCGGCTTATCGCCTGTTTTTGGTTCGCATCGCAGATCTGGCAGTTCGTTGTGAAAGTGGTGTTGTGGTGTTTTCGTGAGTTTTTGCACGGGAACGCCTACTCTGCATCTCATTAGGGTTAGTTGGTGGTGTCACCCGTGGAGATAAATTTTGCGGCAGTTATCGCGGGAATACTGGCGATGTCTGCTGTTTGCACCCGCTTGTGAATGGGGCGTTAAATCTATCTCCACTTTTGATGCGTTAGGGTGGCGATAACTCGACGATAAGTCCTTGTGAATATGCCCCTTAGTGTATTCCCAAGAGCAGCTATCCAAACCTGTGATGGAGGTTATACACAAGATCAATTATCCTACCGTTTCATGGAGAGGGTGCTATATCCAAGAGCAACTATCCTCAAAATTGTGTACAGTAGATGCATTTATCTGTTGCAGATAGGATTTTTGACAGACTTTCTGGCCGTGGGCCCTTTCCAGGCCCTAACTGGGAAGACACCACCTGAAGACCCCCTTGGCTTCTCTGCCCTTTGCCTCGGTGACCAAACGAGACTCCCTCCTGAGCAGAAACAAAAAGGGAGGGGAGCGGCAGGGAACGCCGGAAGCCTTACCAACTGGGACGTAGCCATAGCCTATGCTGTGCTGGGAAAATCAAGGACTTCAAAATGCACAAACTGCCAAGTTGTAAGAAACTGTGGGGAAGGAAACTAAAAAGGCAAAAAACAGTGCAAGACTCTTATTAAATAAAATACTTTCGTTTCAATAAATCTTACACAGGGTGACAATAATATTGTAATTCATGACACAATCATTATTCATTACACAACAGTAATATTAGTATGTAATGAAAAAAGTGAGCAATCCTGATTGTAAAAAGGCGCACATGATCATGTTTGGCGTCCTCAAATATACTATAGCCCTTCACAGTGGGAGGGAGAAGCCCCAACTGTACCCCTTTCTCTGCTGCGTCATACCATAGAGAGATGTGCTTACAGAGAAAAAATGAAAATAGTGCATTTGGGGTGGGGGCTATGTAGACCTTCCGGGTAACCCTACCAATCGGTACTCAGCAGTGACCTGGGTTAAAAAAGACACAAAGCCTCAGACAGGCCAAATTCACATGCTTCGAAGTTGCAAGAAACTGTGGGATGGAAAAAAATCAGTCCAAAAACATTTGAGAGTGCACTAAAACACAAGCGCTTAGCCCTTGTTAAATAAATTGCAATAGCGTTAAGAAATATTTCATAGTGTCACAACTCTATTATATTTTATCACAGAATTATTACAGGCAGCACAACAATATTATATGCAATAAAACCAGTAAATAATCCTGATTATAAAATGGTACACCTGAAACACGCTTGGCACTCTTTTGAATCTCCTTTATCACAGGGGGGGAGAGTTCAGACAGCTAATAATCTAATTGCACCACTATGGTGAATTTACTACTTGTGTTAAAACATCTTTCAATACACTTCATAGCCCCAGACAAACTAGCGATGCTCTTTTCTCTTCTGGCCACCTTCTTTCAACTGCTAAACGATTGAATGTGGTAATATACATTAATAAATCTTGATGGGCTTATCTTCAAAGTAAATAAATGATTATCCAAAGAAAGAGTATGTGTCTTACTATCAAACAATTTCTGCATCTGATCTCAGAAAGACAAACAATTGTATAGCAAAGGATCATTTCTATTTACCAATGATTACTCCATGTGGCTGCATTCACATTTAGATAGGATGAGAAAAAGCTACTTTAGTTTGATGATCTGGGAAGTTAGGTTTACATAAAAATGCAATTCACTTTGATTAAAGAATAATTCAAATGTCTTTGGATTTTGAAAGAATTTTGAGGTGGTTCCAAGGTACAGTGGGTTGTCACTACTAAGGGGTCGATTCCGATTCGGGCCGGAAAAAGCACCGACCGACTCGGAGCCGGAAAATTTACCGACCGAGACGTACCAGTGGCGCCCGACACGCCAAATACGATGCAAGCCGCGATAAATCCGACCGACACGTAAGGAAACCAAGCCGACCGACCGAGCCGCACGGAAAATAGCAATCCGGCCGGAAAAACACGCGAATTCAACCGACCGACACGCACCCGGAACAAATCCGACCGAAACGTACCCGCCAACTCCAAACCGCAAAGTACGATGCAAGGCGCGAAAAACACGACCGAGTCGGACGGAGGACAAGCCGTACGACCGACACGCATACAAAACCGAGCCGAAGCAATACAATACACCGCGACCGACGCGTACGCAGCATAGAAAACTGCACAAACACAGCGTGAACGAAACGGAAAACACCGTACGAGACCAAAGCAGGGTCCGACTCGGTCACAAGAACGTTTCCAACATACACAAACAACACAAAGGAAAAATCACCCAAAAAAGGCCAAACAAGCAATTACCAAGCCAATAAATACTGGGGGGTGGGGACAGAGAACAAAGACACACCCACAACTCCACCTATATAAAGGACACAAATCACTACCATGAGCCTTTGCAAATGCCATTCCACTGCCAGCACCCAAGAGAAAGCAACCACACACCCACAGCTCATCCCTCACACAAGCCACACACCATCAGCACACCAACAAATACCTACCTCACATACACCCAGCAAAACACACACCCTCACCTGCACACCAACACACACATCACTCACCATCACCACCCATCACCATGCCCCCCAAGAAGAATCACAAGTTCCTAGATTGTGAATTGGAAGTCCTGGTAGACGAGATCCTCAGGGTAGAGCCACAGCTGTTTGGCACATTGGTCCAACAGACCCCCATGTCGCAGAAAACCAAGATGTGGGAGAGGATCATCAACAGGGTGAACGCACAATCACCATGTCGGCGCACAAAGACCGACATCCAGAACAGGTGGTATGACGTGCGCAGGAGGGTACGGAAACTGCTGAAGCAAGACTACATCAACAGCCAACACACCGGCAGTGGCCCTCCTGCCAAGCCAATATACCTCAGGCCCTGGGAGGAGAAGGTGCGGGCCATCCTACCGCCAGTGAGCATATATGGACTAGAGGACATCCCAGAGCCTGGTGAGTACACAACAAATGTACACAATATACTGCCACAAAACACACACACATCACTGTCAAGGGGAGAGTCAAACCATGCACTCATAGCAATCACACAGCAACCAGAACAGAATCATCCCAAAATGTGTATGTCAGTCAGAGAAACACAACACATGCCATCAAAAAATTCACATCCAACTGTGCCAACACATGTACAAACACAACCACAACTACAGCTAGGCAGTGGCACAAATAGAACTAACAAACACATCCACACATGTAGCCACCACAACAACACCAACACACAGTGAAGACCACTCAAAGGAAGGAATTCTGTGTATGCTGGCCAAGTCAGTGTAGCCAATAGCATCATGGGAGTTGCAGTCACACATATTGCCCGCCCCAAAACTGTCCCATCAACACCACCATGAACCATGCGCACATCACAGGGAGTGGAGAAGGACTCACAAGATGGCTGACACTGGCTACTGCTGTGGGGAGCACAAGGCCCTGCTGCCAACTGTGCACCAACAAACAGCAGGACACCACTGACTGACATCCTGAGAGACAACTTACACTCCCTGCAATGCAAGCACGTTCCATGGTGGGATATCTGGCTGGCTGGGTGGGAAGGGGGACTTGCAGCACTGACTATAGTCACCAGCACCTCCCCTCACACCCTCCCCAACACAAACTCCACAGTACCCACCTGCTAGAATGCAATGCCCTCCATCCTAACACAAGATCCCACAAAGCACCACCACCCTGGGTTATGTTGTGTGAAGCACAGGGACACTCTTGGGACTCTTAGCCAAACAACTGCCAGGACAACACTCCCAGCCATCCTGTCAGCACAGCCAGCCCAACCCACAGGGAAGCAGAGTCAAAAGGAAGGAAGCATGGGCATGCTGGGAAGGGGGGTGGAGGCAATAGCATGATGGGAGTCGTACTCACAGACATTGCTCAGCCTCACAACTGTCCCATCAACACCACCCTGAACCGTGCTCACATCACAGGGAGTGGAGAAGGACTCACAAGATGGCTGACACTGGCTACTGCTGTGGAGAGCACAAGGCCCTGCTGCCAACTGTGCACCAACAAACAGCAGGACACCACTGACTGACATCCTGAGAGACAACTTACACTCCCTGCAATGCAAGCACGTTCCATGGTGGGATATCTGGCTGGCTGGGTGGGAAGGGGGACTTGCAGCACTGACTATAGTCACCAGCACCTCCCCTCACACCCCCCCAACACAAACTCCACAGTACCCACCTGGTAGAATGCAATGCCCTCCATCCTAACACAAGATCCCACAAAGCACCACCACCCTGGGTTATGTTGTGTGAAGCACAGGGACACTCTTGGGACTCTTAGCCAAACAACTGCCAGGACAACACTCCCAGCCATCCTGTCAGCACAGCCAGCCCAACCCACAGGGAAGCAGAGTCAAAAGGAAGGAAGCATGGGCATGCTGGGAAGGGGGTGGAGGCAATGGCATGATGGGAGTCGTAGTCACAGACATAGCTCACCCCCACAACTGTCCCATCAACACCACCCTGAACCATGCTCACATCACAGGGAGTGGAGAAGGACTCACAAGATGGCTGACACTGGCTACTGCTGTGGGGAGCACAAGGCCCTGCTGGCAACTGTGCAACAACAAACAGCAGGACACCACTGACTGACATCCTGAGAGACAACTCACACTCCCTGCAATGCAAGCACGTTCCATGGTGGGATATCTGGCTGGCTGGGTGGGAAGGAGGACTCGCAGCACTGACCATAGTCACCAGCACCTCCCCTCACACCCTCCCCAACACAAACTCCACAGTACCCACCTGGTAGAATGCAATGCCCTCCATCCTAACACAAGATCCCACAAAGCACCACCACCCTGGGTTATGTTGTGTGAAGCACAGGGACACTCTTGGGACTCTTAGCCAAACAACTGCCAGGACAACACTCCCAGCCATCCTGTCAGCACAGCCAGCCCAACCCACAGGGAAGCAGAGTCAAAAGGAAGGAAGCATGGGCATGCTGGGAAGGGGGTGGAGGCAATAGCATGATGGGAGTCGTACTCACAGACATTGCTCAGCCTCACAACTGGCCCATCAACACCACCCTGAACCGTGCTCACATCACAGGGAGTGGAGAAGGACTCACAAGATGGCTGACACTGGCTACTGCTGTGGGGAGCACAAGGCCCTGCTGCCAACTGTGCACCAACAAACAGCAGGACACCACTGACTGACATCCTGAGAGACAACTTACACTCCCTGCAATGCAAGCACGTTCCATGGTGGGATATCTGGCTGGCTGGGTGGGAAGGGGGACTTGCAGCACTGACTATAGTCACCAGCACCTCCCCTCACACCCCCCAACACAAACTCCACAGTACCCACCTGGTAGAATGCAATGCCCTCCATCCTAACACAAGATCCCACAAAGCACCACCACCCTGGGTTATGTTGTGTGAAGCACAGGGACACTCTTGGGACTCTTAGCCAAACAACTGCCAGGACAACACTCCCAGCCATCCTGTCAGCACAGCCAGCCCAACCCACAGGGAAGCAGAGTCAAAAGGAAGGAAGCATGGGCATGCTGGGAAGGGGGTGGAGGCAATGGCATGATGGGAGTCGTAGTCACAGACATAGCTCACCCCCACAACTGTCCCATCAACACCACCCTGAACCATGCTCACATCACAGGGAGTGGAGAAGGACTCACAAGATGGCTGACACTGGCTACTGCTGTGGGGAGCACAAGGCCCTGCTGGCAACTGTGCAACATCAAACAGCAGGACACCACTGACTGACATCTTGAGAGACAACTCACACTCCCTGCAATGCAAGCACGTTCCATGGTGGGATATCTGGCTGGCTGGGTGGGAAGGAGGACTCGCAGCACTGACCATAGTCACCAGCACCTCCCCTCACACCCTCCCCAACACAAACTCCACAGTACCCACCTGGTAGAATGCAATGCCCTCCATCCTAACACAAGATCCCACAAAGCACCACCACCCTGGGTTATGTTGTGTGAAGCACAGGGACACTCTTGGGACTCTTAGCCAAACAACTGCCAGGACAACACTCCCAGCCATCCTGTCAGCACAGCCAGCCCAACCCACAGGGAAGCAGAGTCAAAAGGAAGGAAGCATGGGCATGCTGGGAAGGGGGTGGAGGCAATAGCATGATGGGAGTCGTACTCACAGACATTGCTCAGCCTCACAACTGGCCCATCAACACCACCCTGAACCGTGCTCACATCACAGGGAGTGGAGAAGGACTCACAAGATGGCTGACACTGGCTACTGCTGTGGGGAGCACAAGGCCCTGCTGCCAACTGTGCACCAACAAACAGCAGGACACCACTGACTGACATCCTGAGAGACAACTTACACTCCCTGCAATGCAAGCACGTTCCATGGTGGGATATCTGGCTGGCTGGGTGGGAAGGGGGACTTGCAGCACTGACTATAGTCACCAGCACCTCCCCTCACACCCCCCCAACACAAACTCCACAGTACCCACCTGGTAGAATGCAATGCCCTCCATCCTAACACAAGATCCCACAAAGCACCACCACCCTGGGTTATGTTGTGTGAAGCACAGGGACACTCTTGGGACTCTTAGCCAAACAACTGCCAGAACAACACTCCCAGCCATCCTGTCAGCACAGCCAGCCCAACCCACAGGGAAGCAGAGTCAAAAGGAAGGAAGCATGGGCATGCTGGGAAGGGGGTGGAGGCAATGGCATGATGGGAGTCGTAGTCACAGACATAGCTCACCCCCACAACTGTCCCATCAACACCACCCTGAACCATGCTCACATCACAGGGAGTGGAGAAGGACTCACAAGATGGCTGACACTGGCTACTGCTGTGGGGAGCACAAGGCCCTGCTGGCAACTGTGCACCAACAAACAGCAGGACACCACTGACTGACATCCTGAGAGACAACTTACACTCCCTGCAATGCAAGCACGTTCCATGGTGGGATATCTGGCTGGCTGGGTGGGAAGGGGGACTTGCAGCACTGACTATAGTCACCAGCACCTCCCCTCACACCCCCCCAACACAAACTCCACAGTACCCACCTGGTAGAATGCAATGCCCTCCATCCTAACACAAGATCCCACAAAGCACCACCACCCTGGGTTATGTTGTGTGAAGCACAGGGACACTCTTGGGACTCTTAGCCAAACAACTGCCAGGACAACACTCCCAGCCATCCTGTCAGCACAGCCAGCCCAACCCACAGGGAAGCAGAGTCAAAAGGAAGGAAGCATGGGCATGCTGGGAAGGGGGTGGAGGCAATGGCATGATGGGAGTCGTAGTCACAGACATAGCTCACCCCCACAACTGTCCCATCAACACCACCCTGAACCATGCTCACATCACAGGGAGTGGAGAAGGACTCACAAGATGGCTGACACTGGCTACTGCTGTGGGGAGCACAAGGCCCTGCTGGCAACTGTGCAACAACAAACAGCAGGACACCACTGACTGACATCCTGAGAGACAACTCACACTCCCTGCAATGCAAGCACGTTCCATGGTGGGATATCTGGCTGGCTGGGTGGGAAGGAGGACTCGCAGCACTGACCATAGTCACCAGCACCTCCCCTCACACCCTCCCCAACACAAACTCCACAGTACCCACCTGGTAGAATGCAATGCCCTCCATCCTAACACAAGATCCCACAAAGCACCACCACCCTGGGTTATGTTGTGTGAAGCACAGGGACACTCTTGGGACTCTTAGCCAAACAACTGCCAGGACAACACTCCCAGCCATCCTGTCAGCACAGCCAGCCCAACCCACAGGGAAGCAGAGTCAAAAGGAAGGAAGCATGGGCATGCTGGGAAGGGGGTGGAGGCAATGGCATGATGGGAGTCGTAGTCACAGACATAGCTCACCCCCACAACTGTCCCATCAACACCACCCTGAACCGTGCTCACATCACAGGGAGTGGAGAAGGACTCACAAGATGGCTGACACTGGCTACTGCTGTGGGGAGCACAAGGCCCTGCTGCCAACTGTGCACCAACAAACAGCAGGACACCACTGACTGACATCCTGAGAGACAACTTACACTCCCTGCAATGCAAGCACGTTCCATGGTGGGATATCTGGCTGGCTGGGTGGGAAGGGGGACTTGCAGCACTGACTATAGTCACCAGCACCTCCCCTCACACCCCCCAACACAAACTCCACAGTACCCACCTGGTAGAATGCAATGCCCTCCATCCTAACACAAGATCCCACAAAGCACCACCACCCTGGGTTATGTTGTGTGAAGCACAGGGACACTCTTGGGACTCTTAGCCAAACAACTGCCAGGACAACACTCCCAGCCATCCTGTCAGCACAGCCAGCCCAACCCACAGGGAAGCAGAGTCAAAAGGAAGGAAGCATGGGCATGCTGGGAAGGGGGTGGAGGCAATGGCATGATGGGAGTCGTAGTCACAGACATAGCTCACCCCCACAACTGTCCCATCAACACCACCCTGAACCATGCTCACATCACAGGGAGTGGAGAAGGACTCACAAGATGGCTGACACTGGCTACTGCTGTGGGGAGCACAAGGCCCTGCTGGCAACTGTGCAACAACAAACAGCAGGACACCACTGACTGACATCCTGAGAGACAACTTACACTCCCTGCAATGCAAGCACGTTCCATGGTGGGATAACTGACTGGCTGGCTGGGTGGGTGGGAAGGAGGTCTGGCTGTCAACCAAACCCAAGCAATGCAGACCATGTTCACACCCCAGAGAATACATAGAAATGCCCAAATGATGCAGGACAATGTGCCACACCAATATCAACCCCTGACTGTGACGACTTAGGACAATACAATGTACAGGCCCGCACCCCGAGGCACAGTCACAACTGTCAGGTGTGTCAACCACTGATGCCTGCAGAAACATGACATACATTGTTTGTGTCTCCCAAAAACAGGTGATGATGGGGACACAGCAGCAGACGCTGAGGAGTCCCAGTCCCAGGCACAAGATGATGCCGAGCTCACTGGCGTCGTACAGCCTCTGTCCTCCTCGGACGATGAACAACCTGGCACATCCGGTGCAAGTCAACATGCTGCACCAGCAGGACCACCAGCTGCAGCACCAGCAGGTCCACCAGCTGCACCCCTGCACCCACCCCTCCAACGACTGTCACCACGAATACCATCCCTGCCGACATGGACAGAATAAGGAGCAACACCAGCGCAGTGACCCTGGACCAACCTGGGGCCATGGACACCACCACCACCACCAACCCCCAAGGTGGACCAGGGTTATCTGTGCGTGCAACTGCACACACTGCACATGTCAGCAGGGGTGGTGGGAGGGGTGGGAGACAGAGGTCGCTGCTTGCAGACGTTGCTGGTGTGCATGAAGACCCACAACTGGTACGCATAGCTGATGCGTACCAGTCCAGCACCGGAGAGCTCAGCCAGGTAGTGGGGCTCCTCAGAGACATCAAACAGCAGCAGGCTGCCCATCATGCCCGCTTGGACTCCCACATGTCCCACGTGGAGTCACACATGTCACGTGTGGACTCCCACATGTCCCGCGTGGAGTCCAAGTGGGATGTACTACATGAGATGACGGCGGTGCACAGGGACATTTTACAATGCCTCCGCCAGATGAACAGCAACCAGTCCACACCTCCCTGTGTGCCAACAACATCTGGTACTGAACAAACAGCAACTGCCACAGGGAGGGAGGAGGACTCTGGCGGAGAGTCCCCTGCACCGTAGCAGCCTGCACTTGAGGGCCCCCCCAAGAAGAGGGGTCGTCCGAGGAGGGGAAAGTGAGAGGCTGATGGCCAAGCGCAACTCCCAGGAAGCCTGAACCTGTTCTGGATTTTCGCCTTTGTGCACAGACTGTTCACCCTGTTGACGGCAACACTACTCCCACACATTGCATGGGGAGTACAAGTTGGAACAATGTGTCAGACAACTGTGGCCCCGATACTGGGGATCCTGTCTACCTGGACTTTCAATTCACCTAGGAACTTGGGATTGCAAGATTCATGTACAGCACAACCCATCCTATGCACTATTAACACAGATGTATCACAATAAACACACTAATACACCATACTTGCCTCTGTCGTGATTCCAACGTGGGTGCTGTCATGGGGATGATGAACTGCAAAATTACACTGTGTATGCGAACTGCAACAGCAAGGACAACACAGGCATGTGAGTACAGGCAACGTGACACATATGAGGGAGACACACCACCAGGGCTACACAACACATACACACCTAGGCCATCTGACTCATTGCCTACACTGATGTTGCCAGGGAAGACGGTGCAATGCAATGACACCACACCCATTCCCAGTTGTAGTCAAGTAGCCCACAGGTGCAGTAAGCAAATGGCAGTCAAATGTGTGACCACAGACAACGCACATCACTAAGTGAAGCACAGGTTTATTACACAGTAGCAACATGCCGTAACCACTACAGATGCAAGGTAACCCCACCTGGTAGCGGGCACACAGTCAACAACTGTAGACGGAAGGAAGTCCATGGGTGTGGCGCACATCACCTGTAGGGACACAACAGCTACCAGCCTGGATGTGCAATCACGCCGTCGGTGGACACAGTTGACCAAACGAATCTGAAAGTACCCTGTGAAGGACAGAAATGACACACAGTCAAAAGCAATGCAGTACAGGACAGAACAGCAAAACTCATGCACAATACATGTTACAAGATACCCACCCAGAACCAAGTTAGCATGTCAACACTGTTGGGGAGTACAGCCCACCTGTCACCACACATCGCAACACACATCCTGTCAAGTAGCCCATGGACACACTCCAACAGCACCAGAGCACCACCCACACATCATGCCAACTCACATCATTCACATGACACCTCAGGATACTCACATTCAGCTAAAGAAGTTGGTGATGAGCTGTGTGCGGACATCACCATCACCATCATCATCATCATCATCGTCACTGGCATCGTGGTCCAGGCCAGGATCCTCCACAGGTGGCGGATGTTGGTCATCGTCATCCTGGATGAGAGGCAACTCCTTCCGCACTGCCAGGTTGTGTAGCAGTGCGATACAAAAGGGGATCATGGACGGAACGTTTGAGCCAATCAAACACTCACCCCCAGTCAACTGATCTGGGTTTAATCCATCATCATTCTTTAGCTCACTCCACCACCCCAGTTCAGACATGGCCATATGCAAATCAGTCTGACCCTGTGCCTCATGGGAACAGTCCAGCCCGAACTGCCAAGCCATGTCTTCCCTGGACCGGAAACAAGCATCCTAGGACCGGTTTCTGGCATTTCAGCCGTCATCAGCCAGGCTTGCTTGAATCCAGTGGCAAAGTGAGCAAGGGACCCACGTCTGGGCATACCCCCGCCAACTTAGGGCGACCAAAGCGATACAAAAGGGGATCATGAACGGAACGTTTGAGCCAATCAAACACTCACCCCCAGTCAACTGATCTGGGTTTAATCCATCATCATTCTTTAGCTCACTCCACCACCCCAGTTCAGACATGGCCATATGCAAATCAGTCTGACCCTGTGCCTCATGGGAACAGTCCAGCCCGAACTGCCAAGCCATGTCTTCCTGGACCGGAAACAAGCATCCTAGGACCGGTTTCTGGCATTTCAGCCGTCATCAGCCAGGCTTGCTTGAATCCAGTGGCAAAGTGAGCAAGGGACCCACGTCTGGGCATACCCCCGCCAACTTAGGGCGACCAAAGCGATACAAAAGGGGATCATGGACGGAACGTTTGAGCCAATCAAACACTCACCCCCAGTCAACTGATCTGGGTTTAATCCATCATCATTCTTTAGCTCACTCCACCACCCCAGTTCAGACATGGCCATATGCAAATCAGTCTGACCCTGTGCCTCATGGGAACAGTCCAGCCCGAACTGCCAAGCCATGTCTTCCCTGGACCGGAAACAAGCATCCTAGGACCGGTTTCTGGCATTTCAGCCGTCATCAGCCAGGCTTGCTTGAATCCAGTGGCAAAGTGAGCAAGGGACCCACGTCTGGGCATACCCCCGCCAACTTAGGGCGACCAAAGCGATACAAAAGGGGATCATGGACGGAACGTTTGAGCCAATCAAACACTCACCCCCAGTCAACTGATCTGGGTTTAATCCATCATCATTCTTTAGCTCACTCCACCACCCCAGTTCAGACATGGCCATATGCAAATCAGTCTGACCCTGTGCCTCATGGGAACAGTCCAGCCCGAACTGCCAAGCCATGTCTTCCCTGGACCGGAAACAAGCATCCTAGGACCGGTTTCTGGCATTTCAGCCGTCATCAGCCAGGCTTGCTTGAATCCAGTGGCAAAGTGAGCAAGGGACCCACGTCTGGGCATACCCCCGCCAACTTAGGGCGACCAAAGCGATACAAAAGGGGATCATGGACGGAACGCTTGAGCCAATCAAACACTCACCCCCAGTCAACTGATCTGGGTTTAATCCATCATCATTCTTTAGCTCACTCCACCACCCCAGTTCAGACATGGCCATATGCAAATCAGTCTGACCCTGTGCCTCATGGGAACAGTCCAGCCCGAACTGCCAAGCCATGTCTTCCCTGGACCGGAAACAAGCATCCTAGGACCGGTTTCTGGCATTTCAGCCGTCATCAGCCAGGCTTGCTTGAATCCAGTGGCAAAGTGAGCAAGGGACCCACGTCTGGGCATACCCCCGCCAACTTAGGGCGACCAAAGCGATACAAAAGGGGATCATGGACGGAACGTTTGAGCCAATCAAACACTCACCCCCAGTCAACTGATCTGGGTTTAATCCATCATCATTCTTTAGCTCACTCCACCACCCCAGTTCAGACATGGCCATATGCAAATCAGTCTGACCCTGTGCCTCATGGGAACAGTCCAGCCCGAACTGCCAAGCCATGTCTTCCCTGGACCGGAAACAAGCATCCTAGGACCGGTTTCTGGCATTTCAGCCGTCATCAGCCAGGCTTGCTTGAATCCAGTGGCAAAGTGAGCATGCAGCAGACGATGATAATCTTGCACACTTTCGCAGGGGCATATGGGAGGGACCCTCCGGTCTTGTCCAGGCAGCGGAAGCGGCTCTTCAGGAGACCAAAGGTCCGCTCAATCACTCTCCTGGTCCGACCATGTGCCTCATTGTAGCGCATCTGGGCAGGTGTCACAGGGTTCCTGAGGGGTGTCAGCAACCACGGCATGTTGGGGTATCCAGAGTCACCTACGGACAGACAAGTGCACATCAGCTGACTTGGAAAAGTGGGCGGAATACTACAGATCAGATCACACACAATGGCACAAAGTCAGTACACACCGACAAGCCAGGCACGCTGGTTCTGCATCTGTGCCATCATCCTGGGGATGCGACTACTCCTCATCACAAAGGCATCGTGTGCTGAACCAGGGAAACGGGTACACACGTGTGTGATGGTCATGTCTGCAAGACACACCACCAGTGCATTGACCGAGTGGTAGTGCTTGCGGTTACGGTAGGCCTGCTCCTGGGCCTGTGGTGGTACCAAAGCCACATGTGTCCCATCAATGGAGCCAATGACATGCGGCATCCTCCCCAGGGCATAAAAGTCACTCTTCACGTCAGTGAGTCGTCGCAGTCTAGGGAAATAGATGTACCGGTTCAGGAAGAGCAACATTGCCGCCAAAACATCGCGGAGCACACGGCTGAACATGGTCTGTGACATCCCACCAGCAGACGCCACAGTATGTTGGAAGGTACCGGTGGCAAAGAAGTGTAGGGCTGCCATCACCTTCACCTTGGGGGTCAGCGCTGTAGGATACGGCTGGCCAGGCTGCAAATGTGGGGACAACTGCACTGCCAAATCCTCAATCAGCTGCCTGGTGAAGCGGTACCGTCGGATGCTGTCCCGTTCCACCATCGTTGCCAGGTCTGGGAATGGCCGATGGACAGCAGGAGCCCTGCAGTGCAGAGGAGAAGTAAGCAAGATCGTCAGTCACCCCACATATGCGGCATTGAACACACTCAAGATCCCAACATACATCATCATGAGGCACAACTACATGAAGTGTGCAGTACCGGAACGACATGTATGGTACATACATGGCCAACATCTGTCAACACGGTCCTACAGGTGGCATCAATTTGTCCCAGGTTGGCCCATTGGATATCATGATGCTGTGTCACAGTCACCCCCCACAGTGACATGTGAGGACAGATGTGCCCCAGGCACCACAGCTCAACGACAGGCACATTCCCAGGGACCCTGTAATGCCACATGGACACTGGCATCACCTGGAGTATCATGTGTACACCACAGCAAAACAAACATGGCCCCCACAGGTAGTGGCCACACTTGCCATGGCAGGACAGACATGGACGTCTGTGACACACACGCACAACATCAGAGTCCATGCACACACAACGTGGATGTGGAGACTGTCTCCCATTGTGCACATGAAATCAGAGACATTGTAAACACTACATGCACAAAGACTGTGGAGGGCCATCACTATTGTGCCACTGGGACACCCTGGCTCAAACATACCGTCCCACATGGGACTCACGGGGTATGTGACATGACATACACAAACATCATTGTGAAATGTGACCATGACACATGCACAGATATGAACAGTTGCACATCACAGTGGTCACGTACACGTAACACCCAGGATCCTGTCCCCATGAACACGTGCACAGCCTGGGGGTGGCTGCCCACAGGTGACACCCACAGGACAACATGTACACCAACATACACACAATAGGAAATGCAGCCTTACATGCCTTATGATAAGGTTTGGACAGGCTGTCGTGATGTAGGTGTGCCCCTCACTCCCTGGGAGCTATCTGTGGCTGGCATATGTCCATCTGAGACAGGCATGCTGACCTATGCCAGTCACATGTACAGTGATGCGTTGAACCGCAATGGACCGATCGGTGCCTCCGGCCGGCCCATTGCTTTCAATGTGTGCGGGTACGCGTTGTACCCCTGTGCGTGTTGAACTGCAATGGACCGATCGGTGCCTCCGGCCGGCCCATTGCTTTCAATGTGTGCGGGTACGCGTTGTACCCCTGTGCGCGTTGAACTGCAATGGACCGATCGGTGCCTCCGGCCGGCCCATTGCTTTCAATGTGTGCGGGTACGCGTTGTACCCCTGTGCGTGTTGAACTGCAATGGACCGATCGGTGCCTCCGGCCGGCCCATTGCTTTCAATGTGTGCGGGTACGCGTTGTACCCCTGTGCGCGTTGAACTGCAATGGACCGATCGGTGCCTCCGGCCGGCCCATTGCTTTCAATGTGTGCGGGTACGCGTTGTACCCCTGTGCGCGTTGAACTGCAATGGACCGATCGGTGCCTCCGGCCGGCCCATTGCTTTCAATGTGTGCGGGTACGCGTTGTACCCCTGTGCGTGTTGAACTGCAATGGACCGATCGGTGCGCACCCATTGACAATGGGCTTGCCTGGCAACGGACGCGTTTTCGAATTTTGAACGAGTCGGTTGCTGGAAAATCAGTTGGTCACCCACAACAATGTTGCAAAATCATGTATGTCATGAAGTTGAAGTTTTGAAGGATGCTGTGGGCATGTTTTGGTGCTGCTATTCCATGGATTGGCCAGATTCAGAAGATGCAAACGACTTGGACCTATCACTTTGGACACAAGGGACAGTATCTGCCTCTCCAGCACATATATATTGCTGCGTGTTCCCCTGAGAGCCCACTTGCCTGCACTACATGCTCCAGGACGACATCTGCCACTGCACTGCTGCTGTCTCTGCCCCTCTGGACCCTGCAATGGCACGTACTGTGGAGAGAGCCCCAGCCTTCAGCCTTGAGGAGAACCAGGCCCTGCTGGACAGCCTACTTCCACAGTACAGCAAGCTGTATGGGACACCAGGGGAGCAGGTGAGTGTTCTGTGCACCTCCTTTCTGAATGTGCATTTTGTCTGACTAGCAAGGCTGAAAGTCTGCACGCCACTGGCTAGCAGGCTCACTGAGTAGTTGTCACCCCCCATAGTGTGTAGTGACTTGCACTGGACAGGTATGGTGCAGTGACAGTGCTTCTGAACAGGGTTTTACTCCCCATGCAATGATACCATGTAGTGACTTCTGGAAAACTGTCCATGGGCAGCCGTGCACTGCCTGTGTACACCATGTGCCCCTGTGATTGCGACATGTATATGCAACTGTGTCATGCACGGATATGTTGCATGTGTAGTAATGGCCTTATCACTTTGTCATCCTGACAGGCTTCTGCCCATCGGAAGCATGAGATATGGAAGGACATCGTCCGGGCTGTCCGGTCCGTGGGGGTCTACAAGCGCCGGATCCACAACTGCCAAAAGAGGTGGCAGGACCTTCGGGGCTGGACCCGGAGGATTGCATGGGTCCAGCTGAAGCTGTCGCCTCCTCGCAGGAGGGGCGGAACACGGACCCTGACCCCCCACATGCTCAGGATCCTGGCGGTGGTCTTTCCAGACCTGGATGGGCAGCTGAAGGCCAGAGAGCAGCAAGGAGGGGGTGAGTCAAAGACTGCACTGTGTACTCTGTCTAACATGCTATGTGCCCTCCTCGGGCCTGGTTAAACTGCCACAGTACAGCAGTCATGTTGTCCAGGAGCCATGTCCCTCTATTGTGCACTGCCCACTCCTCATCTGATACCCAGGTGTGGCCCTTACATGCAGGGAATTCTGTCACTTAGGACTGTGTCCTTGCAGTTTGCTTGACTCAAGGTGGGAGACAGCATCTGTTTCCCTGACTCTGTGGTGGGCATCATGGGTGGGTCCATTGCTTACACAATGCCTGTATTCTGACATGTATTCAGCGTGTTACTTTGATCTGTGGTCCAATTGCTGAGCTGATCCACCACATGTGGCTGGGGTATCTGGCACACACCCATGCTGCGGGTGGGAACAATGTTTGGGCCCCAGGAGTATGTATATGACGTGTGTCACACATACATAGCCAGCTGCCTACAGTCCAGGGCTCATCCCTCATTCATGTGGGGCTGGACAGTCATGGCTACTCCAGGCCATACAATACACTCTGTACTCCCACTCCCGTGTATCAGCTGACACATTGTGCGCAGTGATTTGACCCCTCAGGTGTCTGCCTCTGTGTCAGTGTGCTGTGGATTAGTCGCCAGGACTGCTGTGGAGTTTCTTGGTAGGGGCTCAGCATGCCACTGGAGATGTGACCATAGGAGACGATACTTGTGTGACACATAGGTGTCTGATCAGCTGCCCATGCAGACTGGGGCATGTGAATGTGAAGTTCAGGCAGCTGTTCCCCATGCACAGCAGAGTGTGAGGGGCTCAGGTTCAGAGGGTAGTGTCACAGGTCTCCCATATGTCCAATAGGTATGACCTGGACAGATGAGGGTTAAGAGGATGTGTTGTGGGGGATGTACATGTGCACTTGTGCAGCTCCAGGACTTGCATTCCCCATGACCTACTATTGTGACACAGTGCAGAGTGTTGTTGTCTGGCTGCAAAGTCATACATCACTGAGACAGTGATGTATGACTTTGCAGTCATGCCTCCGCCATGGCATGTGTCTACTGATTGGTGAGCCTGCAGGGGAGTGACATGTGCTACATGCACACCATAGTGGCGCTGGCTATCAGGACATGGGTGCATCATGGTGTCTGTCGCTGGTATGCATCACATGCATTTCCTATTTGACTCTGGGCATCCCTTTCATCCGGAAACCTGTACTGACTCAGTGGCAAGAGCTGTG
Source organism: Calotriton arnoldi (assembly GCA_963921515.1). Classification (NCBI taxonomy): domain Eukaryota; kingdom Metazoa; phylum Chordata; class Amphibia; order Caudata; family Salamandridae; genus Calotriton; species Calotriton arnoldi. Next base: position 1,282 of record CAWUFW010017330.1, on the reverse strand, counting down.
ATGTGTCCACACCGTGTCCTCTGCACTGTCCAACTACTGTGTACTTGGTGCATGTGTCAACACTGGGGTGTTGCAATCCAACAGACACCAGACAGATGGGTGCAAGGCCATGTGGGATGTGAGTGCCATGCTTGGCATCAGACTGACAATTGACTTCTCCTGTTCAATTAGGGCACTTTTAGCAATGTACAACTGATGATGCCAGGGCTTGCTCTGTGATGTGCTGTGCTCACAGTGGTGTGTGCGTTATGTGCAGGTGACTGATGTCTGTCTGTATCCCCATTGTTTGCAGATACATCCACGGCCACGGAAGGGGACAGCTCCACGGACCAGGAGGAGCCAGAGAGCCAGACTGGGTCAGCAGCCGAGGAGTGGTCGGAGGGACCCAGTGGCACGGAGGGCGAGGGGAGCCACACCGAGGAGTCCTCAGCAGCATCCACCTCAGCTGAGGACCAGAGCAACTCGGAGGATGACTCCCTTGTGGAGGCGGGTGTCAGCAGCCACCACACCCCAGCTAGTGTTGCTGTCCCCGCCACCACCAGCACCACCACCGCCCTCCCATCGGCTCCCATTCCCCAGGTCCGTGGAGGCTCCCATGTCCGGGAGCGTGTTTCCTTTGGGCCAGGCACCGCACCCCTGCCCCTGTGTCCCCTGCTGCCCTGAGTGAGGAGTCTGTGTACCTCCTTCGCCAGCTCCATGTAGGGCAGACAGCCATGCTGAGTGTCCTCCATGCGCACACCGCGCTGTTGACTCAGCTGGTGTCGTTCATGGAGGGCATCTCATCGGGCATGTCTGACCTACAGAGGGGCAATAGGTCCATGGACTCCTCCCTGACGGCAGCAGTGTCCCTCCTCAAATGGTCCCTCACCCCTCCTGCCTCTGCTCCATCCACACTCCCCAGCACCTTACCCGTCCCAAGCACACACACACCGGCACAGGCACACACCAGCACACACACATCCAGCACACTGACACACACGCCAATGACAAAACGCACACGCACGCACATTCAGGGGACTGAAGCCAGACTCACAGGGGATGGGGCCCTGGAACACACACACGCATCCACATGCACTGCGCAGTCCTCAGTTCCCTCTCCCTCCAAAGCACCCTCCCTTGCCTCACATGCAACCCCAAAGTCACAGCAGCTCTTCCTCTGTGACCTCGGCCTCTTCCCCACCGATGAAGCTGCTCCAGCATCCCGGGGGAAGAGGAAGCCCACCCACACGGAGCAGAGTGCCCCTCGCCCCCGGACACCCTCCCCCAGGCGCAGACGGACTGA